>VXAU01004203.1:2078297-2094884 GCA_013399695.1 Formicarius rufipectus | reverse complement strand
ATGTGCCATGCTAGTAAAAATAGTAAAAATAGCTTTTACTCTTTTGTTTTTATCTTGGTTGATTAACTACGGACAAAATAAGAGGAAAGTCACATGAGATCTGCATTTAATGTTTCATTTTATTTTCTGTGTAGAATGAAGGAAGCAAGTCTTTAAAGAATCTGTAAACCAGAACAGAAGAAGGAAGGATTGCTCTGGATGATGAGGCAGACAAAGACATTTGTACATTTATAGCCAAGGGGATACAAGAGATGAAAACGAAATACCATAGTGCACGTGCACCCTGAGGTCATAAGAAACATGCAAAGTTGGTCACAGGATAATTTATCTATTGAAGCCAGTTAAGCAGAAATTTGACATTGAAAAATGTTACCTAAAGAAATTCAAACTTCCAAGTAAATTGGCCAAAAGTGACAGTTTCCTCTAATCTTAAATAATTTAAGCTTTTCTTAGATGAGCAGAACCACAGATACCTGCTGCCCTTGTCATACATTTACAACCGATTCTGAAACTAATTCTCCAAATCATAAATTTAATCAAAATTATATTACCCCTAAAATATCTTTGATCATTTTCATGACTGAATTGTAAATACATTTAAAAGCACTTGTTAATTATCAAACTTTCTAGGAATGATCAAGGCTTTCCAGTACTATCCAGAAATAATATCCTGTCTAATAATATCCTGAAGAACTGGTACATCCACTAGCTCTACTCTTTTCTTAACTCTAAGCAAAACCAAAAACGTGCAGACATGTTTTTGAAAGGCATTTTTAAAATAGCATTAATGAATATAAAAGAAGTATCCACGTGGACATAAAATCTGTTTTCTAAGCAAAATTTGCCCCTGTACCCTCACATATACACAATTAGGTTTTTATCCTGAAAGCAACTGTGCAGTGTGAATCCTCCGCATGGGGTACATTCACAGCTCAGTTATTCAAGCACACAAAGTCTCAGCCGGATTATTGTTCCAATCTGAAGCCCCCAAGCTAAAAAATGCAGCAGTTGGTTAAAATGCAACAAAGGATTTGAAAAAGGTGAGGAGGATTTAATCTGTAGCAAGCATTTAACAGTGGGAACACTAAAGTTTTTTCACCTCCACAAAAATAAAGGACACTGGATAATTCAAAGAAAATGACTGATGGAAGCATAAAAAAAAAAAAAAAAAAGCCACACCATAAATGGAACATACAAGTCACTGGTCTGATATTCTCAACCCTGACATTTTGCCTGACATTTCTGAAAAAACTGAGGCTTTCCTTCCACCACAAGTGTCAGGCATTTCCTTCCTCTCTTTAGTTCAAGTAAGTGGCAGAGATGCCCTGTGAATGGCACTTTTCTGGATGAGCAGCTCACTCTCTGCAATGGGAATATTAACAGTCCCTAGTTGAGAACAATTTACTGACTGAAGGTTCGTTTTTGCAAATTACACATGCAAGATGTTGAACAGCCACCAACCACAATCAGATCAATGGGCTGAAGAGTCATCAGCGTGGTTTAGGAAGCACTCCATAACAATCAGAGCATCTTTATTAGGGGTGGGAAGGCAATATTAGAGGCTGCCACATGTACTTCCTTCAATAAACTCCTTTCAGAAGTGTCCTACGTCTGACAGGACAGTACCAAGGAAGGCAGAACCTGACACAGAAGTAGCTGATTTGCTGGACACAATCGAAATATATTGGAGCTCTAATTACCCATTTGTGCTTCTAATTGGCCTGACACTCAAATCACCACAGGCAGGACTACTGACATTAGCACCCACATCCAGTCACAGACACGATGGATGGGCACAATTACAGTTGAACAAGAAAGGTAATTCAGCTGTAAAAGTGCTCCTTCAAGCCCTAAATCATACTGAATATTGCTTGCTAAATTCTACTAATGCAGTTCAGTAGAAGCTCAAAATAAACAATCCTTTTCCTCACCGAAATTTAAGAACATAGACTCTTCTACCTTATTTCAGTGTGGATGTAAGAAAAAAAAAATCAGCTTTTAGCTAAATGGGAAATCCATGTTTTTATATTTTGAACAGAAACATGCTCACATCAAAATCTAGCCCAGTACACATTAGTGTCTCAGGTCTGTATCTGCATGTTTTATGGGTATTTATTTAATATTTTCTTTTATTCCCTCTGTTTTATTCTTTTTTTTTCCCCACAGCATAATAATTCCAACATATTTAAATTCAGCTTCATAAATGACAGATACATGTGTTTGAGTCCGAGCCAATTTCTATTTTAATACTTTCTTAAAATATTAAACCTCCCCAGTTTTGAAGCCATGAATGTTTTCAGTAAGCTGTAACCATAAAATTTGCACAGATATCTCTGTGTCACGATGACATCTTTTAACCAACCCATTTACCTTCACTGAATCACAGGAATGGTGAGGTTGGAACGGACCACTGGAGGTCACCAACTCCACCCTCCCTGCTCAAGCAGGGCCCCTAGAGCACATTATTAAGGATTGGGTCTAAATAGCTTTTGAAAAAACATATTGTAAAATAAATTATCTAAGTTTTTTTATTTAATTAATCAGATAAAGCATTACTGTAATTTCCACTAAAATAAAATTGCCACTAAAATGTGATAATGTCTCTACATTCATGCAGCAAACAAAGAAAAAGGAGTGCAAAAGAAAAGCAGTACATTCCAAGGGACGACAAGAATGACTCCAGGAATCAGTCTATGTCTCCATCTAACTCTATGGTCAGGAAGGACTAATCACTTTATCTCTGTGTATTTTTCTGGGGGTTTTTTTGTGTCTCTTCTCTGGGAAACAAATTCTCTGTGCAATCTGTTCCAGTGTTTGCCCCCCCAGCAGTAAATTGAGTATTCACAGTACTCATATTCAAAACACAATAAAGGCAAAGAAAAGACAAATGAAAAGGGGAGCTAGGATTTTTCTCCTCTAAAAAGACAATACAAGACATTAACAGGTCTGTTCACAAAGTGCTCCACAGTGAGTGTGCATGGAGAGGAACACCTTCCAAATTCACAGAAGGTCCATGCAAGTTTCAGCTGCCCATTTGTGCTGCAACAGGACCATCAGGGATCTGGTTTGTAGCAGTTTCTATGAATTGCAGCTCCTCTCTCTGCTCAAAGCACAATGCTTTTTCAATTTGTTTTTTTTTTATTCTACAAAGTTGAAAGAGATATCAAGACAAAGTATTTCAATAAACACAAATACTGTAGAAACAAATAATAAAGAACCTGACCCAAAACAGCAGAGACACTAAAATTCAAGAATGATCTCTGCTAGGCTCACAGAGATTCTAACTTAGAAATGAGTAGAGATCTGTATGGTTAAAAATTACTTTATTGAGATTTATGCTACAATTTGTAAATCACATGCAGCATTTCTACATATGCTTTACGATTTGTAAATCTATTATAGGATTTGCAATTCAGCTTTTCATCTTACAAAGCAAATGAGAGATGTTACTAAATCTTATCTTAAAGCACTGGCTTCTAAATCAGGTTTCAGAGTTCAGAATTACAGGTCCATTGTATAAATCGGAGGAAAAATCCAGATCTAGAAACAAAAGATGTGTTTTGCTTAGCAAGATGGAATTGCAAGAAACCCCAAAATTAAAACTGAAGCTTGTAAGTTCTGGAAAGCATTGCTGACCAGACTCCTGCTCCTAATTGTTTTAAACATACTTATTTTCTGTGCTTTGATGTGTTGTACTAACAAACAAGAATTATGTAAACGGTGTAAGTGGTGCCTAACAATTATGACACCTACTTAAATTCTAGGGGTATTTTCCTCATTTGCATTCTGTTTGGGGATTTTAGACTTTACTTATTAGACAAAGTCAAGCTGCACCTCTGGGCAGGATACTTCTCCCAGTATCCTGACACTCAGAAGGCAATGCTGTCACTTAAAAATCAGAATGCTAACATTAAAAAAAGATGTAAAAGTGTCCAAGAACATAAGGTTTACAAATCAAATGTGACTACAGAGTATAATGAATCAAACACAGTAGTAGCTACTTAATACTTATATTTTTGCTATTACTGAATTTCATGCATTCCACTTCCACACCTTAAAAAAAAAATAAAAAGAAAAAACTTCTATGAAATGACCCATATAACCTTTATACAACTCTCCTTACACAAGTCACCTCACATTAACTCCAGACATATTCCACTCACACTATCTTTGCAAATTCTACCTTCCTCAACAATCCATGCCAGGTGTCGTATCTCTTTTTCCAGTGGATTAGCAGCATATAATACTTGTACCCAGAGAAATATTTTGCCTCTTACCAGCAAAATCCAAAAGGAAATTAATGCAGCAGGTTTGGTAGGGAACTGAGTAACACACAAGGCAATTAATTCTTAATTTTAGCTCACCTTTACATTTCATTTACTACTACAGTATGCAAAGTGGATTTTATGATATACAAAAATTGCTACTGTCCAAGTTATAAATATGTTATATATGCTGAAGGCTTGGCAATGTGTGGTTCAATTCTCCCAAAGTATGCAAAATACTGATGAAAACCCTTGCAGTCATGGATCAAACTAGGCTTGGCAGAAATCACATAGTGGGCTAGTTGAAAGACCACTGATGCTTGAAAATCAAGAAAAAAATGCCACAAACTTAGGCATTTTAAAACACAAGTAGGCCATCTGCTCTAAAATTAGTCTCCTTGTTATGAGCACTATATCAGAAAAGAATAGATTGTCACCACGTGTCAGCTTTAGCTGACATCTGCTAGAAGAAAAAAAAAAATCCCCACCCAATTAGGCATAAGCTGCCTAATTTGTTCATTGCATATTTTGTAAAGGGTGGTCCCTATAGCACAATATTTTAAATAAATATGCAAATCATTATATCATTATTCTAAAAGATCTATGACTTCAATGAGGTTTTAAATAACCCAAGAGGTTTCACTCTTTTTTTTCCCCCACTAACTCAATAGACCCACCTGTCAGCTATCTAAAATTTCCACATAAGACATACTGGAAGTTACACACATTTTGTGAAAATCTATGTCCTAATTGAAACTGAAACAGTTGTCAAAGTTTCAAAGGTTTATTCAAATCATTCTCACAGCCTGGGTTTGCTCATGAAAAACATGTCAGATAACAAAAGCATCTGGCAACAAACTGCCTGCTTCTCCTTCTGGCATTGCCCCCACCCCACAGCAAACACTGAGTGGCACCACTGCACACAGGACACTCCAACAGCATGGAAGAAAGAAGTTTTGAAAGCTGGGAGCCCCTCCTGGTCAGAGATATCTGAGATATCACAAATTCTCTGCTACTGCTTGCCCCTTGACCATCTCTACCCCCAAGAATTTTTTCCAGTACTATTCCTTTCCCAAAATGAAGCTCCATCTTTCCACAGAGCAAACACCATAGCATTTAAAATTGTTTTTGTAGAAGAAAGAACTAATTTCCATCAAAACTGGTGCAGTCACTTGCATAAAAGTCTTGCAACTTTGCGATTCTCATGTAAGTTCTCATGTCCCTCTCCCCATGAACTCACTACACCTCCAGTTATACTGTGTGTATTCAGGCAACTTGTGCATAGTGGTTCATAACATCACACCTAAAGACCATCCAGTGGAGGTTAACCAGGCAGAGGAAGCTCCACTCATCTACTGAACACTGGACACAATGCTTCACTTCTTCCCTGTTCCAAATGTGTTTCCCAAGTCTACATTCCCTCATACCTGAAGAACCTTCAGCATCCAAACTGCAATAACAAGTGTAACTTGTGACCCTGAGCAGCATGACAGAGGGAGAGAGCACTGGTCAGAGGAAGGTGTAAATTCACTCATCAGGGCAAGCCCTGGTAGGCTGGGAACCCCGAGGGATGAGGGAGCTCATGGATGTCACATTGAGGCCACAAAAATCTTCAAAAGCTCATGGTGACTGGAAGATGTTCATGAAAGTCCAACAAAAGCACACATCATCTCTGTCCCTTCAAGAAGGTTGATCAGGGATCAGCCATACAACAGTTTGATGTGAAGGTGACAGAGTAAATAATCCTGGAGATAATTTCCAAAAATATGATGGCCAAGATCACTGGGAGTGGTATGAACGGGTTTACAAAGGGTAAATCATATCTGAGCAATCCAAGAGCCCAATTAGATGAGCGAAAAATTTAAAGATACAAAACTGGAAGGAGTAGGTGATAGACCAGATGGGTGTGCTGTTATAAAGAGGGACCTCAATAACTTGGTGGAATGGACTGACAGAATCTCATAAAGTTCAGCAAAGGGAAATGCACTGCCCTGTATATGGGAGGGATAAGACCAAGCACCTGTACCCACTGGGGGGGTGGGGTGGGGGGCAACAGCTGGGCAGGAAATGACCTCCAGGACCCTGCTGGACAACAAGTCAAGCATGAGACAAAAATGTGCCCTGGCAGCAAAGGTGACCAACATCATCCTTGGGTACATTAGGGACAGCATTGCCAGGAGGTCAGCAAAGGTGATTCTTCCTTTCCACTCAGCACTGGGGAGAAGACACCTGGAGCACAGGGCCAATTCTGGGCTCATACGCACACAAGAGATGTGGCCATGGTGGAGTGAGTGCAGCAAAAAGCCATGAAGCTGACTAGGGGGTTGGAGCATTTCACTTATTAGGAGAATCTGAGAGACATGGAATTATTTATTCTTGAGCAGACAAGACTTGCAGGGAATTTTATCAGTGTGTGTTAATAGTTGACAGTGGTGTGAAGAAGATGGAGCCAGCTTACTGGCAGGAAAGGCAACAGGCACACAATGAATTGGCAGCAAATTCCTCTTGACAAAAAAGCTGTTCCATGGTGAGGGTGGCCAAGCACTGGAAAAAGTTCAAAGAGGTTTTGGCATGTGCTAGGAGATGCTAAAAACCCCACTGGACAATGACCCAGGACACTTGCTCTATCTCTTGTCCTGTGCTGAGGTCTGTGATCGCTTCACCAACATCAGTATTGGAGACACACCAGCCACTCCATGATCCACCTTGCTCTGGAGCACAGTCACTGAAATCACCCCCCCAATATGTTTAGATAGTTTTGAGCACATTTATGATTTACCATGTTGTCTCATAAGCTTCCTTCACCACTCATGATGTCCTTTGCTAACCAACTAAACCATCACAACAGACTCTCTCCTCTTTCCCACCCCATCCCTTCTCAGTTCCCCTGGGCAGAGCATTCTTGTGTCTCCCCAAACTGTAGTGAGTTACTCATGCATTTGAGTGTTCTGCAGATCAATACTATATGAGAGCACACATTCAAGCAACTATAAAGGATCTTCCACATCTCCATTTTATGATGATTAGGTTTTCTTCTGGGGGAGTTCCTACCTGTCTGAAAGTAGGAAGAGGTGCTATTATCTTTTTTATGCAGCTGCTGGGTATGGTAAAGCAGTGGGCTGGAACAGAGATCAAGTCAAATTAAAGATGGTTTGGTTTATTCTGGCTTTCAGTATTCAAACTGCAGTAGAAAAAAAAAATTCAATTATAAAACTAATTATATCTTTAATTGCTTAAACAATCAGCCAGCTGATTTCATGGTGCTCTTGATACTGTGCAGGTGCACCTGCAGGTGTTAACTGCAATATGTAAGAGTTACATTTAGTATCCCAACTTGAGCAGAGGAGCACTAGGAAGATAAAATACCCTGGTATTACAGAGATGCTCAAATCCATGGCAAAGTTAGCCAAGCTTTATTAGCAAACATAATCCTTTGATTTATACACACACACAATCCACTCTATATCTATATATAGTAGGGTATCTAAACTGCTCTATAATCATTCTGGTTCTGACATTTTTCCCTTTGGACAAAATTATTGGCTGAATCTGACCAGAGTTTGTGTTTTGAGACAGTTGTGTTTCTGGCAATGACAGCAGCAGTAATAACTAGTACAACCTCCCAGAAATGCCTGCCTTTTACTCTGGTGTGTCATAGCAACATGCTTGAATGAAACAATTGTCTCCAAAAATTTTGCTTTGTACATACAAAATCAATGAGGAAAAAGGCACAACTAATACTGATTTGGGCTCCATATATTAAAATTGCTCAATCCCTTAATCCTTTTACCTCTTCCCTATATTCCAACTTTTACATAGAAAAGTTCAATTATTTTAAAAGACATTAAATTGAAATTAATGGTTTTTCAAAATCTCCTTTCTGAGTACAAAACTAATGCCTAGAAACACACTAAATTCAGCTTAAATTCACAAAAACATTTTGCCGCCTAGCATTTCTTTTAACTGAACCTATGCCTTCTTTGAAAAATCAACAGCCAGATTTAAATCCAAATTGCTTTACCAGTCTTATTTGTAGGGAGTCTTTGAAATTTTGACAGGTATCATTTTTCAGAATGTACAATATATGCCCTGCAATGAAAGAAGGTGATAGTTAAGACTCAACTATGAGAAACACAAGAAAGGTAGGCCTAATACACTGAGGCTCTTTTACTGCAAAGAAAACCAGAGTTTTGGAGCCTACAAAACGAAGTCCACTCAAAAGGTTTCTACCACCTTCTGTTCTTAGCCCTTTTTGGGGCAATCCCTCTGTGCCTTGCTTGCAGTGGAAGGCTTACATCACTAATTTGATATTGGTGTAAGCAAGTATTTCAACTGCAGTGAGCAAAGAACTGTGTTTTACAGGTTGCAATTACCAAAACCTGAAAGGCTCTGTATTGCTTTGCTATTTCTATGTACTTTTTTTGCCATAAACTCAGATTTCCTGTACTAACACTGGGACACTTTCCTGCCCATCTGTTAAACTGCAAGGGAGTCCTCTAATGAACTTTCTGATGCTCTAAAAAGCAGCCCCCCAACCCAAATTCTTAGCCCATGAAAAGACCTTTGATTTCAACCAGACTCCTCAGGTATCCTGTTGCAGCAGGTTCTGAGACACCAGACAGACTCACTGCCATGCACTGATGTCTGATGAGCATATAACAAATTAGTTCACTTGCACAAATTACATGGAGCTGAAACACCATGTCAGTAAAGCTATGGCAGGATTAGTTTCATTCATGATAGGACAAAAGATTTAAATATGCTAAATTCACTGGCAAATTGAATAGCTTCAAAAATCTAATCTGGACACTATTTAAAATGCTATTTTTGCTGGGTGAGAGAAAAAGTGTCTTCACTGGAAAAATGTGTGAGTCAAGGCTGTTTAGCAGTAGCTTGAAACTGTTTGAGATGTCATAAATATTGAGAAGCCCCTTCCAACTTGTAAGGCATGAAGAAGCATTTAGTCAGTACTTTTTCCACCAAACTAACTTTGCAGCATGGGAAGTGATTTGTTGTTTTCAAATAATTTGGTGTTCACCACCTGTATATCCCATCTCTTACAAAATCACAGTTTTTAACAATCTTCTGTTTGAAATTGAGAAAAGTTTCAGTATGGTATTTCCAAGAGTCAAATGATACAAACATTGTTAGAAAACTACTGCAGTACCCTTGGCAGTGATTTCTTTCCTAATACTCTAATGAACAAAATCACAGTGTTCTCAACTCAAATTTACTTCTTCCCCCCAATATAAAATTACAGGCAGCTTAATAGAAGACAAAATTATATCTAATATACAATACAAAGGTCCACACATTCAAACCTGTGAGCCTAAAATATCTTGATGTCTGACTAATTCTCTTAGTTTAAAATGAATGCAACAGCAATTGAAAACCAAACAGGAGGAAAAATTAAAACCCACAAATCCAAAACCAACTCAGAGTATGTCATTTGGTACTTACACAGAAATTTAGTTGCTTTATTATATCCTGCAAAATCTGAAGAGGCAGATCATGGATTCAGATACCTTTTGAACCATTAGTGCTACATGTATCATTGAAAATCTGCTGAAATTATTACTCACTGTGCTCACTATTAAAAAACCAGTATTTTCCCAAGATTTACCTCTCTATTGCATAGAGCCCAGATTTTTCTTTATACAGAAAATAACACACTATATCAGAGCAGTGCAGTTGGTATGATAAAGTGTGTGGAGTTTATAAGGAAACTACTAAAATTTTGTCATAAGTACAAAATAAAATGATCAAGAGTAAATGTAAACACACATGTAAAAAAAAACATACGCCCCTAAATTATAATACGGAACTTTGGCTTTTCTTTCTCCCCAGCTTCAGTCTGTCCTTAAGGAAAATAAAAAACATCTAAATGTAGACAGTCATACCGCATCAAATTATCTTCATATTGCATTTATCTGACATTATTAGCAGAAAGTAAACACATTTTGGAGAAAAACCTCAAAATATTCCCAGACTCATTTCCACAGTTGCAAAGACAAGCATAGAAAATACATTCTTGTAATTGTGTTTTGTTCTTGAAAAGAACAGACAAACCAGGGCTGAGGACATCTTGTAAAAAGTCATGATGATTTATAACACAACATTTTTGAACATATGTTGCATATGCATGGTTAAAGCCACTGAACAACGTTCTGTTTTGCAGCTCACTTCTCCTCAGCTGGTTACTTCAGAGGAGTAAAATATCAGGAAGGAAAGGACAGTAAGGAGTAACTCTGACTGTTAGCAGGACACACAGAGCTGACTACAGAGAGAGTAGGCACACATTGCCATCACAGCATGTACCTACTACCCACCCTCCAAGCAGTGGCAGCACTTCCCTGTGTGTTCTGGGGAAGAACTGGCCAAGCTCCATCAAAGAATGGCACACGACCAAAGAGGTAAATGCCATGGGCTTTTTATGATACGTATTCGGTGCTCAACTTTTGTTTGGAACGGAGTGTGGTGGGCAAACCTCGGCCAGCTTCCAGACACCTTCCCAGCTGTGGCCTCACCCCCCTACTCAACAGCATGGGGGGGAAATTAGATGGAAAAAAATCATTGACCACAGTAAATACAGAGAGATCAATTATCATCACGGGGGAAACAGTGTCAGCAACTGGCAACTAAAACAGATTGGATGGTGAGGGACAAAACCAAAAAGACTCCAACAGTGCCTTTGTTTTGCCCTGTGCCCAGGCTGTTTCACTCCCCTTCCTGCCCAGCATTCTGTGCTCTCTAAAATATGTTTTCAGCATCGCCGACTGTGCTGATGGCCTCAGCTGTGGCCTGCAGTGGATACACACCTTATCAATTCCTTACCTCCTTTGCCCCCTCCTACAAAGTCAAACCTTACTTAGCAACATTTGAGGAATGCTCAAGTCAGTTGTTCTGTCTGAAGAATGGCCACTACTCCCAGTTATAGTGACACAGCATTTCCCCCTGCATGACTGATTTTTTCACCTGAATTCCTGTAATATGGCTCACATGACAAGCTGTTAACAATGACCTGAAACATGGACTGTTTTCAAATATACCCCTTTTTCTTACTGCATACCAATTCTCTAAAACAACATTACACACGAAACTCCAGTTGATACCATAAGATTGTATTTTACAGGTGTTATATTCAGGCAATTTTAAGCTCACAGTGTTCTCTGTGAAGCTGAGACTCCTTCATGACATATTCTCTATTCTCCCACTGCACAGACAGGGATTCTATTATGAGGCACCTTATCTCATGGGCAGGGTTCTTAATACTTGTCACAGTGCCACTTTTCCATTTACATACTAGGATTGACAAATAGATTCCATCCATATTTTTGTTTCCTGAACCATTTACTGCACGGAAACAAATTTGATTTAAAATAGCTCTGAAGTCTAGTGATGGAGAAATGTAATATGTGTCTGCCATACAAAGGTGGGTAAGAGGAAGTGCAGCAGTCAAAAAGTCAAAATGGAAAAAAAAGCAGATGGGGAAGTCACTCAAGTTTTATGTTATTCTTCTAAACCTTATTTTCAGGATAAATTTTTACCATCTATGTCTCTCATCTCCCTCTCAAGCTTCTTAATCCTGTATGATTAATTCCTTGAGTTTCATTCCCTGGATCTGCTTCATTTCAAAAGCAGGAGAACAGAAGAAAGATTTCTAAAAATGAAGGACACTAGTCTTTGGCAATCAGAATCATGAAGACAGAACTGATGATTACAAAGGCTCATATCATTGTTTCAGGACCAAGATGACACAGGAACTGAAGAGTCTTAAGAACAGAAGACTTAAATTATGAAACAGAGCTGGAGAAACTTTTGCATAAGTGTTATTCACTTCCCCTTCTCATCATTCCCTTGTATCCTTTGTTAAACAGAGATCAATAAAATCATTCCACTCATAGGTAGTTGGCATCTCAAAACCATCCTCAAGCTATTTCTATACATTCAAAATATTTCATATGCAGAAGTGCAGCATTTAATCTTCATGAAACAGAAAAATTGAGCAGAAACCTCACGAGAACTCCAAAATTCTCTCTGAACTATTACATAAATCCCATTTTAGAATGTTGTCAGCTTTGAGAAAAGATCTATAAATTATATCATTTCCTGGAGACTTTTTTTCTAGGAAAAAAAATGAGACATTCCAGTACTCTGATACCACAGAGAAATTTGTTTTCAGACTATAAGAATATGAGAAACACAGGCAGTGGCATGAAAATACAAATTTCCTATCTTTTATTCACCGAATACAAGACTAGCTTTGGATCACTCATCATACTAGGAATTTCCCAGTAAAAGGGAGAATGGTGGTAGGATTGTGATAGTAACAGCTCTGCTGGCAAAGTGTGAAGTGCAGATGGTGTCAGAGATATGCCAATAACTTAAGCAGGAGCTTCCAATAAAATCTCTTGTAGTGTGTAATATACTCAGTGAATCAAAGAGAAAGGGGCAACCCGAGCTCTTTGGCTCTTTCATTCCACACTTAGGCAGTTTAACTACTGCAAGCACATCCCTCAGGGAACAGCCTGCACTCCAGATGTGTTGGTATTTGCCCCAGCCAGAAGCTACCTCTAAGCTCGTTGATTCAGAGTCTGAAGAGAAATCATCATCAGAAACACAGAAATTGTTTCCATCTGATCTACCTTCCAGTGACAGAGGCATAAAAAAGAGTTTCCTCAAGTATTCCTTTAAGCTCTCTCCAGCTCATCATCGCATTCAACGACCAAAGTACAAATGACTTGAGAACACGATGTCCTCTTCCTGCTTATGAACATTGCTCACAGATTCAAAACCACAGAAAAGCCACGCTAAGGCTTCTACTTCAACCATCTCATAACACCATTCTCTATATAATTAAGCTTCTTTTTCCCAATCTGAAAACTGGAATGCACACTGTCAATGAGATCATTTACTGACAAAAAACCAACACAGAAGGTTTAGACACTGAAGTGGCATCTTCGTGTTGGTGTATCTGCTCTAATTAGCTTTACTTTTCATGCAGGGTAAATAAAACATTAAGGAGTCAGCCAGACAGATACACAACAAACTGTTGTTCAAACAGCTCCATGAAATGAGCAAGAATAAAGCTTGAAGAGTGTTATATTTACCTCTGCAGCTCCCAGGGCACTTTTAAGAACACTGGGTCAGGTACACTGAGACATTGAGAAAATGTGCAATTTCTTTCCCACTGAGCTGTCAAGGCATTCATGCTGTGAATAGCTAACACCCCTCTTTGACAACCAGGCAAATATTTCTATTTTCTGCCATTCTAGTCATGAAGTATCTCAGCATTGCCTCAGTTGATTTAGTGCCAATTCAAGGCAGACTTTAGATGTCTGAGCTTGTAACCGGACAAAATATTCTTGATGAAGCCTTGTCACAGACTCATAGACTGCTGCTTAATACATTTCCAAATAGTTAGATAGTAGAAAAGGCTGTAAAGCTGAAAATGCTGCAGAGAAGCACAACACACATTCACTGAACTGCGAGACTGGAGATTTAAGTAGCACATGCAAGTCAAATATGCTGCTGCTTCTATTTATTGTTAGCATTGCTTGGCAGGGGGGAGGGGGGCAGGAAGCAAAATTATGTAAGACAATGTCATTCCTTGAAATTAATTCTTTATTTCCCATCCTTTGAAAATATCTGTATTTAGAGAAGTATAATTGATAACCAAGTGTATCCAGGCAAAACTGATGCAAGGCTAGATGAACTATTCAAGTGATAACTGCACATAGATACTATCAACATTATTTTTTTCTTGAAACTTTTGATATATAAATGTCTAATCACATTGCACTTGCACCTACTGACCAAAAGTTTCCATGGACAACACCATAAAAGTGGAAGACAGAATGGAGGGAATACTTCTTTCAGTGGGGACAGATCCCATGGAAGCTGCTCAGAAACCACTAGATTAGTACTTCACAGCCTTTTGTTTTTTCATGGAAAAAGAATAAACAGGTACTAATAATGGTTCAGCGTGTAAATACTCAAACAGAAAAAGCAATAAAATAAATTATTTCAAGGGCAGACTTTGTGCCAAGAGTTTTTGAGACTGGATTCCATCCTTTAAGCCACGATGCATTACTCAGTGCATCCTTACTCAGAACGACTACTTCAGGCAGGATTTAGTTTAGTGTTTTAACTCCCATAATTATGATCTACAGAGAATGAAGATGTCCATTAACTGAGTATGCCTTGAACATCACTTACCAATACTGGCATAGCCAGGTGTTGATGGATCTCCTCCACTGTTCAAGGAAACCATAAAAGCTTTATCAGCAAGATCTGTCGTCTTTGGTAAGTCACAAGGATCAACATAAAGAAGAACACCACCAAAGCCTACATCCTCCAGAAGGGAAAGCTGAGGGAACAAAGCAGAGGTGACTATTAACAACAGCAATTTCAGAACACATTATGATTTCTTTTAATTACTGCTGAGATAGAGGCTTTATCATGCATCAGGTTCTCACCATCCAGTGCTCTGTATGAACCAGAGATGGGTGCAGTGCCAAAGCACTGGTAGCACAGAACCAGCAGCTATAAAAAGACAAAACCAAAACCCAAGAAAACTAACTGAAGTCTTGTTTCTCAGTTAATGCTGAGAGCTACTTTCAAAGCCCAATGACAAAAACAATTTCTGACTTTTACAGGATATGTAGCACTTAGAGGAAACAGTGCTACAACTGACTACACTTGCATTTGAGGTTGGCAACTGCTCCATTTTCACCTGTTTTGTTGTGACAGAAAAGGGGTCCTGGAAAGGACCTTCAGAGGATGTTCTGGTCGTGGTTCAGTCATTTACCCAAGGAAACATGAGTGGAGCCACGACTGTTCCTGCTCAATGGACACTTGCCAGACTTACAACTCTAATATTTTCACATAATATAAACACTACCTTGAAAACTCCTGAGTTTTAAAACTAATCTTGCTAAAACATCTTGACTTGATCTTCCATCTATGTAAGTCATTCTTACTTAGTTTACCTCCTCAAGGACACATACAGCACATGCTGGATGTTTGCATACACTGGCATCAGTCCTGAACAGGATTTCTGGACACTGTTATATTCAGTTAAGAGAGAAAACAAAAAGAGTTTACAGATTATTGGGAAAAAAATAATTAAAACCCCCCTGTCTATTTTACCCAAACCTTGGAGTTTGCCTCCTGTCAGACAAACAGCTTTTATTCTGTCTCATTAGAACATCAAAGTTTGAATTGGAACAGCTCATTAGCCATTTCAAGAATCTATAGATCCGGGGCAGCAAATCAAGTAAATTTTCTCAAATTCAAGGACAAAAGCATCAAAGTATCATAACTTGCAGCAGCCTTTCTGACTGAAAAACTTCAGGTTTTCCCTTTCACAGAGAACTGAAAATTAAGGGGATTTTATTCCAAGTCAGATGAAATCAAACCATAAATTGGCAAATACTCCCATGAAACGAGATGACCTTTCTGCATAATGCTCTGCATATTTGGAAGTGACTGAGGACTATGACAGTGATACAAAGCTATATTAATTTTTCAGACAGAAGTAATTCAGATTTAATTTAAGGATTATCTTACTATTCACTATGCAGCTCTACTGATGACTTTCCAAATGGCTCTAAATGGTCTGAGGAATGACTGCAGGTATATGATCTTTCTGAACTACACAATTCCGATTCCATAGGAACTGGACAACTTGTTATTACACCTCTGTTTCCCAGTTCAATTGTCCTTCTCCTCCTGATTTCCTTTTTCCCCCGTGTGTGTATGTATATAATTTTCAGTTTATCTCCTAGCTGATGGTATTAAGGAATGTTTATGCACAGTTCTTTGTGGCCTTACAAGTATGTAAATCACATGAATATATGTCATTCAGCTGAAGCCTAATAAGCATTTGGTATTTAGTTCTGCTTTTCTCAACAGCTAAGACAGAAAAAAAAATAGTAGGCTACTACTTGCCATATTATGAAAAGAGCAACCTACTATTTGCCATTTCTGTAAGTACACATACCTAATATTGTGATTTGCCAAGATTTTGACACTCCTCTGAATTCAGATAAACAGACTCAAGTGAACCTGTGAATCACTTAATCCCACATATCTTATTCAAACAAGCAATCCACAGATGAAAAGTGATTATCTGAGAGAACTTTATTCAGATGAATGAGAGTGTGAGAGCAAGACAATGACTAGCACAGATGCTTATAAATGAAAAGGGTTAAAAATGTGCTACAGACCTTAAATGCAATGCAGGAATAGAGATTTCCAAAATGGGAGGTTATTACTGTATTGTTCTGTTTCTCAGCCAGCATTTGGTTGCACAAAAAAA
>VXAU01004203.1:2026706-2074496 GCA_013399695.1 Formicarius rufipectus | reverse complement strand
GTGCTAATCCATCCAGATGCTAACACACTAAAACACATTCATAAAGTAAAAAAAAAAAAAACAAACAACAAAACCAATTCCCCAATTATAAGCTGACTGTCTGTATATAATTGTTATCCTCTTTCCTATGCCCCTTCCAGGTAATCCACACAAAAATGCATACAGAATTTTACCATCAAAGTCATAATACATATAGAACACTGAAATAAAAAACAGTTTAAAGAAGAAATACTAATTAGTAAAACTCATGATGATACCGTATTACATTAATATTTAAGAAGAAAATATCTCAAAAATATGTATATAAAGCTATTGCATATTACTCTGTTTAAAATCAAACCTTTTCATTAAAAAAAAAATGTAAAAGCTCTATCGCCCGCTGTCATTACACCTCAGTGCAATGATCAGGGGTCATTAGACAAATAATAAAAACCAGTTTTTAACTGCTGCATTTTTTCAATTCATAATGCAATGTGCAAAAGACATGGTTCATTACTCTGAGACACAGTTTTACTAGCTGGACAAGTTAACAGTTATTAATGGCTCTTTTCTACTACAGTTCAAATTGAAATCATGATGCTCTCAAAGGATCTCCCATCTCATTTTACTAATTAGCAGTACGTAAAATTACTGAGTAAGGTGAAAGTTAAATTTAAATTGTTGGAAGATCTCACTGAAAAATCTTTTTACTTCTGTCACAGATTCTTTGGGTAGAAAACTAAGACTTAGGATCTGCAGGTATAATCAGATGCCACTGCCCCTCAATTACCCATGACAACACAGAGCACTTGGAGAAGGCACAAATAAAACTCTGGGTGGACAGAAACTACCTACACACACACACACACATATCTTCATTTATACACCACTCTTCCAAATTGTTTAATAAGTAAGGTAGCAGAGGCCCACATGGGTTTCAGCTTGATTTTTTTAATTCTGCACATAGTGTTTAATCATGCTGCTACATTTCCCATCACAAAGATGTAGGGACAGTGTTCAAAGGAATTGTGGCAAAACCCTGAACAGGTTTTGGCCTTTGCTGATCCATCTTCAAGGTGCTGTGTTAAGACCATAAAAGAGACAGAGGACACAGCCAGTTTAACAGCTGCTACATGGGGATGATGAAAAGAGATACACCTTCCTTTCCAGCTCAGACACTGTCCTTGTCTAAGGAATGACACTACTGTCACATCAAACACACAGGACTGGGAAAAGGATTAAGCTGCATAAAACTTCAAAAAGCTATAAATGCATGTATGCATGGTGGTCTCAGAAATGACAGGCTGTTGTCATAAAGGTCTTAGGAGGTGGAAAACATACTGCAGAGGAATTTAAACTATTCCTGACATCCAGTGACATATATAAGAACAATATCAAATCAAATATTTGCTCTGCAAGACTTTGATATAGTTCCTCTCAGAGGATTGAGAGCATGAAGTGTATTTATTTGTGGGAAGAATCTGACATGCATATCTAATATTTTTAAGACACTTTTATTAATCACTTTCCAAACAAAGATGGTCTTTCACAATTTTCAATTTTCAGAATTTTGACCCTTTTATATCTAAAAAATATTTCTAAGGAAGAGAGATTTCGTTTCTGTATTTCCTGGATGTAGGAAAGCAGTAAAGAAGGTTAAGAAAATTTAACCATAACAAAACTGATTTGTGAAGGTTCATGAATATGAGCTTTTATATGCAAGAGAAGAAGTTGCTTATCCTTAGTGCAGCTATTTTAGTAAGAAACCACTGGAGGAAACTAAGGTGGGTTTCAACACTCCTGACCCATCAATTTGGAGCAATATCAAATGTCCATATTAATTTAATCCCTTTTTGCACTCCATGGAGCCATGAGGAGTCCTTGGAACGTTTCAGCCCCACTACAATTGCTCTTGAAGGAGTTGGAGCAACTAAGCTGTCATGGACCAAAACGTGCATCCTCAGCCTTCCCACAGACATCTCTCATGTACCAGTTATCCACCACCATATGCAGACCTGACCCTTTTCATTCTGAGGTAAACAAACAATCAAAACCTCCCAAACACAACCATAACACATTCTAACAGGTCCCACACGTTCCAATGTTAGGCTGAAGGAGCTGGGTCTTTCAGCCTCCAGAAGAGATGACTAAGAGGGGATCTCATCAGTGTCTATAAATATCTGAAAGGATCAGAGGATGGTCCAGGCTCTGCTCAGTGGTGCCCTGCAATGGGACAAGAGGCAACAGGCAAAAACTGATGCACAGGAATCTCCACCTGTATATGAGGACGAGTTTCTTTACTGCAGTGACTGTGCACTGGAACAGGTTGCCCAGAGAGGGTGTGGAGTCTATCTCACTGGGGAGATTCCAGAGCTGTCTGGACACACTCCTGTGCAATGTGCTCTAGGATGGCCCTACTGGAGCAGAGAGGTTGGACCAGGTGATCCACTGTGCTCCCTTCCAACCTTAGCCACTCAGTCATTCCGTCATTCCCTGCTGGACATTATTCCCCATATCTAGGGAGGCAGGCTGTGACAGCCAAGTTTGAATTTCCTATGAATAGTGCTATATTTAAAAGTCACAGAATGGTCACCATGTCTAGAGCACTCACATTGTTTTTCAAAAAGCTTGACAGCATTGCCTGAAGATGGATAAGATGGCACATGGATAAGATGGCATGTAGACACAAAAGAAAAGGAAAGTGAAGAAAAGTGTGACCAGCATTGGGATCACAGTGCACATGCCAAGAGCACCAGCAGTGCCAAAACTGAGAGCGACACACACCAACAAATGGAATAAAGTCCTGAAAACATCAGAGCCACCTTAAACTGGCAGAACTCAAACTGGATCAAGAGTTTCCAAGCATTCATGTATAATGCTAAATCACAGTTCAGCCTGTTGTTTCCCTCTTTGACTGGAAATGTAGGCACTGGCCTCTGGACCACCATAGTAGCTGAGGAAAAACCTCTGTAGACTTCTTCCCTCCACCTTCTCTAAATCAAAAAGCATTTTTTATTTAATCCTGTAATATTTGCACAGCAACATTTTTAACATCATAGTCCTAAATGTGGTATTAAGCTTAACAAGAACTAAATGTTTTGTCCTGTACATTTTCATGTTTGCTGCTTGCTCATCTTCTATACAGTTTTAGCAAAGAAAAGTAATTTGTTACACATCAGCAGTTTTTAAAAATGGAATTTTTCACAATAGGGTATTTGGACAATTAAACATAAGCCAGATACACTGTCAGTTCCCTGCACTAGATTTTAGCAACTTTTAATACAGATTGAGTGCATATTTTATTGCCAGGTCTTGCTTACCACGGCTAAGAAATTCACAATGTTCAATCTAATTAAAAATGAAATTGAACTACAATTCCCTAGAAACAAGGGCTGATTGGACTCAATAAGCTTTACTTAATTTATTTCAGAAACAAAATAATTGAATTGCTTACAGTCAAGAAAAAATGTTTCATTATTTGATATAATACAAAGCTTTTCATATTGCTATTGCATTCCTACATCTTCAGGAAATACTACTCACTTCTAAATAAGCACATAGAGGAGCACTGTATGTATAATAAGTATCATTAAATATTCAGTAAACATTAAAAAGAAAAAAAACCAAGCTGGATGAATGTCCAGATGAGCAACCTCCAAAAAGCCAATAGCATTTCCCTGTTCATACTGAAACTGTTGTTTTGGATTATGCTTATGGCTATTTCAGTCTATGTTTAGATTCTATTAGAGAGAGAACAGAGTTGAACATCCATCATACAAAAAACAATTACACAAAGATATAATTATAATCTTGCTAAATCATCAGGAATAAACTGATCAGAGCCTTTGTTGTATTTTATGCATTCTACTCAACTTTTAATCCAAAATCCACCAAACAGCCAACACAGTCACAGGCCTGAGTCAAATGTGCCAGTGTCCCCTTACCTTACTTCTTTATTCTTTTAAAAATAATGTCCTGAATGCAATGTAACAGTCTTTTGAGATTGTATAACATTGTTATGTATTTTTAAATTTACATTTAGTTTAATTTTATATTTCTAAGTGGAACATATAATGATATAGAGTGTGCTATATGTAAGCCCCAGGCATATCCATATATCAACTAGGAAAACTGCATATTATTAATTGGTTAATGAATATTTTAGTTTCATTTATGAGAAGAGCAGTGTTTAACTACTTAGTTAGCATGCCTTTAAGTAAATCAATACTCAGAATGAACTTATTTATCTTCCTGATTGGAAAAACAGTCACAAATTAGGAATGATAAAAGAAATGATCATAAAGAATGCGCCACAGTGCATAAAGTCATTTCAAGAACAATAAATATTAAACAAGTTATTACAAACCCAAGCAATAAAAGTTCTTTATAAATTATGGGTACTGATTTCCACTCCTAAGCTCCCTTAGAAATTCCAGAACTAAAAATTAAGCTAGTTTTAATTTTATTTCATGACTGACATTTCAGCAACCTGAATTTTTTTCCACAAGAACTTATTCATGAACTGTGCCACAGAGAACATACCATGAATGCATCTTTCGTATTGAACATCAAGGTTTATAGTGGAATATGTAATAAACTGAAGTACCACTTTATGTATAACTCTGGTACAGCAAAACTGCAGGCAATCTACACAAAGCTGAAAAAACCAGCTGAAAAAGCCAACATGTGCAGCTTTTGTGTCTTCCTAGGCCCTTTCTTTTTCACTGCTTTCCACTCAGCACATCAGTAAAGCAGAGCTCAGCCTCCTCCTGTGACCTACTAAATAGCCCATTTCACCAAAATGAAATAGTAGAAAGAGCTACATGAAGGAGGTCCAAGGTTGAAGTACTTGATGAGAACAGGCAAGGCAGCTGTATTAGTTTGGCAGTCACAAAGCACTACAAAGTCATTCATTCACCAGCAGTTGGGGGGGAAAAAAAAAGGAAGAAAAGCCAAACCAACAACTCCCAGTTGCTCTTCAATAACACCAGTATACAATTAGTTCCAAAACATCAATCCAAAATTATGTCCTTGCCTTGACTTAAAAAATAGAGTGAAAAATGTAAGATTTGAAAAATGTCTGACTTACTGTCATAAATGTTTTTTATGTAGTGATTATGAAAGAAAGATCCCAATACCAAACCAAGGTCATACAAATGTTGGTTAAGAATGATGTAACACTACTGCTCTGACACTCTTCTCGACTAGGTCATTGGCAGAAGCCACAGAAAAGTGAGTTTTTCCTTTCCCTGACAATTTCTTGGGGAAGGAAAGGAAAAAAGGAAAAAAAAGACCCTTTGAAACCTTTTATGTTAAAAACAAATACAGTTCCCTCTAATGGGCCCACTGAAAAGATTTAGCACCACTTAGAGCTCCTACAACTGCAGGTAGAAGATGAATGAAAAAGAAACGAAATAAAACTCATGATCAATCAATTTCTGTTACACCACTGTTTTCTGGTGAGACAGAACTTTCAGGAAAAGTCTTTAAAGAATACACAACTTTACTCTGGAAAAAAATAACCCCAGCAACATCAAACACACACCAAACCAAAAATCCCCAACCTAAAACCCCAAATGAAAGCTGAACCTAACACAATGTTATGCTGCAGAGAGCCATGCAATGAATGAATGGCCTCACACAGAATGAGGATGACATTCATAGCCCCCTGGTGTTTGGCCCAGGGTAGAGATCTATGGAAAATGAGAAATATTTCCACGTTCAGAGAACCATTTTCTCTTGTAACACCTTTGCAAATGAGACAGAGGGGGGAAAAAGGAACAGACATTTCTATTCTCACCCATTGATTTCTTCTCTCTGATGACAGATTGGCAGTGATGAGTAATCCTTGTACTTACTATTACTTGTAACTGGCCAAAAAGGTGAAAAGGAAGGCAGTTGAGGGTTACACGGCAAGCTTACTTTTGCATCACTTATTAATGGAAAATGCAACTCTATCCATTCCATTTAGAAAACTGGTAGTTACTGAAATCATCGTGCCACAGCCTGCATTGAATTGCACCAGCTTTTACCAGCATAAAGCCCTCATTTCAAAAATATATGGTAATAAAACAAAAGTCAGGCTTTGGGACCTCATATTTATTGGTCTCTTTTCTCAAGTAACAAGTGATGGGACAAGAGAAAACTGCCTTAAGTTGCACTATGGGATGTTCAGACTGAATATTAGGAATAATTTCTTCATGAGAAGGGTTATCAAGCACGAGCACAGACTGCCCCAGACAGCTGTGGAGTTGCCATCCCTGGCAGTACTTAGAGGACATGTGGATGGGACACTTCAGGGCATGGCTTAGTGGTGGCCTTGTCAGTGCTGGGGGAATGGTTGGACTCAATGACATTAAAGGTCTCTCTCCACAGAAATGATTATATGTGTATGAATCTAATTCCCTCAGGAGATGAAAAATACTTAACATACACATATTTAGTTATATAGCTATGATTCTTTTCTTGATAGTAAATGCTAAAGAATAATCCTAAAACAAACAAAGAACATAAAGAATAGAAGAAGCAGTTCTAAAATTTCTAGAATTGTTGAAGTAGACATAAGTTAGACCAACAAACAAATTAACACCATCTTTCCAACAAGAGCCTATACACCAACAGCAGACACTGTATAGCCAAATCATTCTGTTAAGATACATAAAGCAGGAGATAACAGGGATTTTAAAATGTAATTTTCCTTTTTGAGTTTTCTCCAGCATTTACTTTCAGACAAGATATCTGAAGAGAATGATCTGTTTACATGACATTCCATGAAGATACAGTTAAGAAGGCAGCCCTGACAGTAAAATCCCTCTCTAACACAGCTCAGCACTTTGCATCTCTTAAGATAATCTTTGAATATTAGAAAATAACTTGAGACTTTGAAGTCTGTTTTAGAAATACTTAATTTAATTTCAGTCACTGATACTGAGTTCTGGGCTTACCATCTAAGATCTTTTCCAGAGAAAAACAGCTGCAAGTTTCTAGAAGACACTGTTCGTTTTGGAGAGGTATTGGTTTTTGTATTTTGCTTTTTTTTTCCTCCCTCCTCATGAAGTGTAATTAGAGACTAGGGTTTTAGGAACATTAAGAGACATCTTTATTCCTAATATCTATAAACATATCCATAGGCAAACCAAATCATCATGTAACACACCTTGACCATGAGATACTGACTAGCTTAATTCAGAAAAAAAAAGCTTAAAATTCGTTCAGGTGTTACTTAAGGAGCATAAATTTGTTAAGAACTCATTCCTATTACACTGTCTGTTAATCGTGAGGCCAAGAAAAAACCCTTATTTCTTTCTAATATCCTTAAGGGTATGCATTTAACATGTAGCTGGTACCTTCAGAAGTGCAGCACTTACTCTGAGCTGTTCATATTTAGACTGAAGGTGGAATATTTTATGTAGGTTGTTATATCATTTTTTCCCATAATGGAAAAGTATTAGCAGAGTTTTAAATACATTCTTTCCCAAATGTGCAAATCTACATCAAGAAATCCTAAGTATCTACGTGGTGGAACTCATCACCACAAGACATTGCAGAAGTAAGTACAGACAGACTCAGAACTGGAATACATCAATTCATGGAATATTCATTAATTAAATCAGCCCAGACACATTCTCCACTTCAGGGAGCCATACCACCTATGGTTGTCATTTTTGGGAAAGATACACAGGAGGGTGGTGGGAATTACATTTTACCTGTTTTGTAACCCATCCTTTCCCTCCAGCATGAGCTGTGTCCAGTGAGGATATCAGGCTGACAGAGGATATTTCCTATGTTATGTTCTCACAGTAAAAGGAGATTTTTCTGTTCAATGAGAACTTCTTGACAGAAGCCTAAGCAGCTGATCCTGAATGAGTGACTGTGAGTGCATTTCACCACGAGAGTTCAGGGTAAACGCATTTCAGCAATAACAGCACTATGAGATGGCCATGACTTTATCATGAGAGTTTTACCTGAATAAACACCAGCTACAGCTTCTTCTGTTAAAGGGCAATTGTTTCTATAAAACAAACTAAGCACCACAGTCAAATATGTTCTTCATATTAAATAGAGCTTTAATGTGCTTAAAGATAGGTGTTTCTGTGTACTTCTGGAGCAAGAGCACAATGTTAAAATCCTCACTGTATCAAGCTGATCTCCTTGCTGTCGTCATATTAACAATCAAGCTAATTTTTACACTTAAGTAGAAATTTTTCCAAAATTCAATAATGCACTTCAAGTTTTATTCTGTTGGCTTGATGAATGGCAAAAGGGAGAAATAGGCAATTTAAGCTACTCTTCCCCTGTTGCCGCTGCAATCACCAAAGTATTGCACAATTCTGCACTGTTGGAGGTCAGAAGAAAATCTTATTTACTGAATTTCCTGTATGGCCTGAAATGACTACACCTTCAATGAAAATAAAGCATGTAAAGTGACAATGTCAGATTTCGTCCTTGCAACTTTCAGTTAATCTGTATGGTGCTCACACCAAAACCCATCCCAGTCAGGTCTACTTGCAAACAATATAAATGAATACAATAAACACCTGAATTTACACTTGCAAAGAGTTCAGGTTTTAAAGAAACTAAGTACACACAAAAATGCACACATGGAAAAAAAAAAAAAAAAGGCATTTGCAAACAGGTTGTATCGTTTGTCCAAATGTCACAACAAAATATGTTTGATAATTTCACATGCATTTTTTTAATACTACGATCTTCACCTTTCCTAATTAGCTCTTTTCTGGTGAATTTCATTACACTGAAAAGGAACAAAATGTAAATCAAGTACTCTGCAGTGAAAACTTCTGCTCTTTTATCACATTTTGTATCATACTTCCAACCCCACTTTGGTGGGTAGGGCAAAAGTCGTCTTTTAAAGATGCTTCCCTTAATGTCAAGTGTGAAGCACCATGCAAATGGGACACTTACACTCCTCTTAGATATTTCAAAACAAGAAAGATAAAATACAAACAGCTTTGAATGGACTCTTGCTACATTCTGTTTCTAGGCAGGAAGAGGAGGCAGGGTCACAACCCTCCTAATAAATTCCAAATTTCCTCCCTGTATCTCATTGGTACCTGTGTAGTCCCTCTCCACGGAGGCAACTTCCACTGCCGGGCACAGCAAGAGCCCATAAAACCTGCATAAGCCTCCCCATTTATCTGATCCTGGAAACAGCACCTCAGCATGTCACACATTTCTGTGACCACCTGCAATGCTAGGAGGGAATTCAAAATTACCATGGAATACGTGGTTATTGAGAGACTAATTAATTTCTAATCTGTCATAAAGAGTTCTTAAACCTAGAATCCAAGAATGGCCTGAAACAGCAGATTCGGACTTGGCTTTTTTTTTTTTCTTATACTCAATAATATGAAAAACAGGAATGGGACATGGCCAGGTGGTTAAGTGGATTAAATGTTATCATATTTCCTCTGAGATTACAGTAGGAGGCCTGACTGAAATGAGTTGTCAGGTCAGTTCCCCAGTGGATATTTTATTTCATAAAACCATCACATATAGCTGAATACTGATATAAAAGGCAATATAGTCAATTCCCACTCCAGGGAAAACCAAGATTGACTCAGAAGTGAAAAATATACTTCCATTTTATTGAAAGGGAGGTCGCTCTAGGTCACCTCAAGGTCACTTCTAAGGCTGTGTGGTAAGAGTTCTTATGATGTCTGCATAATAACTTACAGTGGAAAAACATAAATAACAGTTCAGCTGTCAGTGCAGGCACTCCTCCAACCTTCACAAAATGCAAACACACTGTCCTCTATCTAAAATATTTCCTGTATCTAGAAATAACCTCAGTGACAAATCTCAGCCCATGCACATCCTGTGATTATTTACAATTACAAGGTTATCATCAGCAGTTGTGTGAGGGTTTGGGTTGGTTTCATTGAGGGATTTTTATCTGACAAACAGCATGATTCTTAGAGAAAGTGTAAAAGTGATGTGAAATTTGAAACAAGTAATGAAAAATTATACTAATTATTATATGGCATCATAAACCAATCAAGAAAAGTAGTTCCAAACATTTTTAATTTAAGGTTCCAGTGACTGTGATCATGCAAGTTTTGTCTTATCTCCCAATGAGCATACAAGACTCCAGATTGCAACAACCTTGGTGTATCAAAAATCATCCAAGTCAATGCTTTACAAAAATCCAAAACAATCAACCACTTTGAATGATCACAGCTCCAAATACAGACAATTAATTGCTCAGATAATTGCTTAGAATAAAATCAACACAAAAACCCTCAAAACAAACAAACAAAAAGCACAAAGAAAAATCCCAAAAACAAAGACCAAACTCACTTAGAAACATAAGCATGTAGTAGGATAACATAAATTAAACTAAGCTGCCATTTACTTAGATGTAGAGAAAACAAGATAATTCTAACTTTGTTGTGCATGTTGCTGTTTGTGAATTATTCCCTCAGACCTAAAGAGGAAATTAGAATGCCTGAGTTATCATATTGAAATGCACAATCTTCTCCTGTTAAGTGAAAATATGTTCACTGTGGAAGAATTGCCTTCTGCACAGAAGGTTAGTTTAATGTTTTGGCAATCGAAACAAAATATTCCAAGTGGTTATTGCTGTACTTGCAAAAAGGATGCCAATTATATTTGTAAGGATGGACTTGGTGTTTTTCTTTTCAAATTCATGCAGAGGCCCAAACAGCTAAGAGTGAAATTCTGACTTTGGTGTTCTCTGACTTCTTTAGCATAATCTAAACAAGGAAAAAACTGGGAAAAAAAAAAAAGGAGGCAAAAAAACCCCCCAATGCTTAAAGACACCTCTTCCCTATCAAGATAAGCAGGTATATATCTTAATCATTTATGCTCCACAAAATCCAGCTACAGAAGATCTGAAAAGAATGTTTCAAATAACCCAAGAGAAAATAAAACACCTCTCCTTTGCTGAGCGTTTGGCTGGCAGCTCTGAAGGTCACTGGCATGGATTGCATTGCTTTACCTAGTCCAGGGGCTGACTCCTTCAAAGAACCAATAGTCAGGGAGATCTCTTTCTGGCAGGATGAGTGTTCATCTATTCAGTCCTCATCTCTACTCAAAGCTCCTGCATCTTTCCGTTTTCTTTTTCCCTTCCTCAGCTGTTTTTCAAATCAAACAGCATGTGCCGGAAACATATGAGCCGGAAAAAGGCCCAGATAACTTTTCTGTCAATGGCTCATTTGTGGAGTCCAAGCTCAACTAATGCAAAAGACCAGCTCAATTAGCAGCTTGGGTAGGAAAAAAATGCCTACAACTCCCTACATAAGCAACAACAAAAGTGCCAAGACCAGTAGCAGAAGTGTCACCAGTGCATCTGCAGGAAGAGCCAATTCTAAAGGTTTTGATTTTAGGAAAGACAAAGAGGCAAGTCTTTGCCACTGCCCTGCACACAAGGGCTGAGCAGTTGTGTGGACTTCGGGCTCCACGATACAAATTGTGGCAATGGATATCTTTGCTCAGCTCTGCCTCAGAACAGTTGCCTCACAGCACAGCCATTTCACTTGACTTTGCACCATTTATCAAGACAGAGCACTCAGACAGTAAATTGGATGACTGCATTTACTACTCACTTTGTAAGGGCTTGATAAAACAGAAAATGATGCTTGGGTTTCACACCTCTAAAATCTGACAAGAGCTTCAGAAGACCCCAGAATGAATCCTTTATGAATCAGTCATGGTCCATGTTTGAAGGGAACCACTTACTGTCTCACTCAATTTAAGCCTATTGCACTAAAACGAGGAGACCTCCTATAATAACACTGGTGACCCCTTTCCCTCAGGAAATAGCAATCCATTATGGGAGATGGAATAATTTTTCAAAGGATACGTTCAATACATCTACTGAATGTGCAATTAAACACCCAATTGAGTATATGAATATTTAGAATTATTTTCCCAAGAGAAAATTACATGTTCAGGATTACCAGGACTATGTACCGAGTCAAACTGGGGAGAATTCAGTATTTGCTGCAGCATTAAGACTTCAGAAATTTCTGTACCAATCCAGAAGAGAGAGAAGAGAAAGTGCCATTGGGAACACAAGTAAATCTGCAAAATAGAAATGGCTTCTCAAAACATTCAGGGAAAACTGTGTGGCACCAAAAATGCAGAATAATCAATACCTACTTTTGCTCATTAACTTACATGTCCCCTGATTTACTCTGCTAATAGCACGTTTCTCCTTCCATGCAAACAAATCATGGGGTTTGTAAGCAAAAAGGAAATGAGTAATAACCAGAAGTCCTTTTACTGATGCAACCAAAATGTTAATTACTTGAGAATATTGACAAGTTGTGCTACAATTATGCTTCCTTCCAGACATCAGTTGCTTTTCCCCTACCCCACACCCCTTACATATTCTTCTTACTGCTTACAAGAGCAAATTACTTTCTCTCATTTATACTGTAAAAAGTACAGTGAGAATTCCCTCTTTAATTTACTGCAGTGCACTTGACTAAGGGGACAGGAGAGCAAATTTTTGTCAACTATTTCATAGTCATCTGGACAGATACAGATTGGATTTACAAGTGCACTGGCACTGTTTCACTTCTAGGTTGTACAGGTCACAATACATCATCCTTCAAATACTGCATGAAGCAGGAGGAAAATTGACATGCTCAGCTAAAAATTACTCTTGGCAGTCACAGCCTTCTAGGAACTGAGCACTGGAGCTCAGTGTGACTTGGTTCCAGTCAGGAATAAAAGCCACTGTTTGTGGCTTTCTGTTTGACTGTTATTTTAGCCATCAACTAGAGATTTCTCAAGTCAGTATGTCTTGATTATCTCTCTGAAAATACCTCACACAGAGGGAAAAATGTATCACAATTGGTACTTGTAATGCATTTTTTCCTTTAGCTATGTTTTAAACTAAGTTTACCAATAAGAACTTAAAATATGACTTCAGGATGAAGCACTAAGTGATAAATCTATGCAGAGAAATTTGTTTTTTGAAGTCTACTATGTCCTCAATGGGTTGGGGATGCATTTCTTACTCAACCCAAGACAGGACATGTCTATAATATTGAGGGAGGATGCCTCCAGGTTTCTCTAATTAAGTATCATGGTTTGTTTCTTCTGGACAAAAAACCCCACTGTTATCAGTCAAAGCAGAAGGAATATAACTGAGAACTGCTCTTATATTTCTCACCTTCTGCCAAAGGAAGGCCAATGGTCTTTCTTCAAACCAAACATAACATTTCTCGCAGTCACTAAAGAATAGAATATCTAATAAATCTTTCCTTGAATCACGAAATCAGGAAGAGACAAACAGGTGACCAAAAGAATCATTCAAAACACAGGCTTGATGAGTGTGAAACCTCAATTACATAAACAGCTTTTTGGTACAGACTTACTGTGCAGTAAGTTCTTTGAAGGCCTTGGTAGAATTGTTTTACATGGGAAGTAATTAAACAGAAAGGGAGTGTTCCTTAGACTGTAAGATATCTAACAAATTAAAGAGGCTATTTGAGGAAGGGGAAGGTTAATAATAAATCTAATCTTTGAGGGAACTAAAAAAAAAAAAAAAAAAAAAGGATAAATAATAAACGCAACTAATTTGAAGGAGAGAATCGCCGATAGACTGAGGGGAGACAAGGGCTAAGGAAAAAGGAGCCCAAACAAGCCAGGTAAGAACCAGCACATTTGGCACAAATATTATTTGGCTGATTGACGAAATCTGCATCAATACTTTGAATGAATCAACCTGAATTCAGTTTGGATTATCAAGAGGAATCCTTAAGATTTTGGGAATCAAGATGAGATTTTAAGAGGATGATAAATTAGAGAACACCTGAGGATACCATTCCAGTGGATGTTAGGAGATGATCCCTTCAGATCCAGGGAGAGTTTTAAATGCTTCTATAATTTTTATCTATACGACCTGTAACTATGGCTTGAGTTTTCAAGAAGGGTTTTAGGAGGGGATATTATATCACTAAACTTCCCACATCACTCACATGGGAAATGGGTATATAAAGAATTTAGGAGCCTTGGAAAAAATTCCATCACACAAAAATCCTCCACAAAGAACTCCAACCAGAACCCTGGTGTCTTTAATAATGAAATGCACATAAAGTATACATGCTCCCTAAAAAAGTTTGGATTTTTTAATATAGTTTATATTTATATGCACACACTGTGTGTATATGTGTATGAATACACACATGTATTTGTGTATACACAGGGAGGGAGGAAGGGATGGAAAGAAAGAGTCCCAGTTAAATGGAGATTTACAATGTAAATTGTAATCTTCACAATTATATGTGCTAGCCATAAAATGTACCAGAGAGAAAGAAAGAAACCATGCAGACAGTAGAAAAGTGAAATGACTTTTTCCAAAGTAAACTTATTTAAAACTAACACATTATTAAATCGAAGCTTTTTTGCAAATTGCCTTTATTCTGGGAGTCTTTAATATTTTCAATTTAGCAAATCCTTATCCGTAAGGGCGTGCCAATAACCTGTGCATAAACATCCAAGCATCCACATTCCTAAACTTTGTGACAGTTAAAAAGCAATTTTATGAATATTTATGAAGGCAGTAAATTATTAAAATAAATATAGATATTTACATGGTAGAACAGCATCTTCATTTAACAGATGTGGAAAAAATGTTAATATGTGAACATTTTAAAGATGAAGTGGTTGGGCCTTCAGGGCTTTTGTTACTCTATTAAAAGTTAATTTGGGACAAAAATTACGGCTTTTTCGTGAATTGCAACCCCTAAAGATTAAATCATCATCAAGGCTTACAACATTTTTTAAAAACTGAATGTTTTAATGTCATTTCCAGAGGCTGGATACTGAAACCATTGTGCAGTTCTCTCTGAAAAGGCCTCCTCTGTCTTCTTTGCTGTGCTCATAGTGGTGACCCAGATGGGCTTCAGGGCAGAGCTGGTGCTCCAAGGTGGTTCTGTCAATCCTTCTGTCATCACACATTTTATATGCTATCAGAATATGATGTCTACAAACACAGTGGGGAACTCAAGGTGCTCTTTCCCAGGAACGTGTTCTACATCACATGAGTGATTTGCTTAATCACTAGTAATAAACTTCATCATCTTTCCCCATGTTTATAGTTCCTCCTGGTTCACGGTCTGCCCTGGCGTCCTGTGACTGGCTCCTCAACCTCATCAATGATCCCAATAACCTGAGTTCCACTGAAACATGAATTTTCCTTGTAGCCAGAACATCAGGAGCAGGTCATTTTCAATCTCAAGGCGTGAGGAAGCAAGGACTACTTCTTTTTATGGCAGTTCACTCCAGAAGTTGTGCTTCACTTCTGTTGTACATTTGCCTCATTTCAGCTGCCTCCTTAACAAAGTTTTTCCTCCTCCTTAATCCCATCCCCTCTTTATTCAGAAACAATCCAGCTCTTACAAGTGTCTGGGACTAGTCACAAGATCCCTATGGGAGTTGTCATGGCACTTTAATTTTTTTCCTTCTGCCAGTTTTTCAGCACTGAGAGTTGTTCTGGCTAACCAAAATGACTAGACCATGGCTATGCCAAAGTGCATGTGTCACCTGAGGATTCCCTGTGTTCTCCACTGCTCAGTTCACTGCCTCAGGTCACGTTGCTACAGGAAATTGTCACTTCTGGTGGTGGGAGTAGTAAATTCCTAAATGTCTCAGTTGCATTTGGAAGCGATTCTGCCTTTGCCATACTATAACTGCTCCAGCCCTTGAAGCATTTCTACCACTCCCTTCTTTCACTTTTTATATTAATTTTATAATAGATTAGAGCCTTGTTCTCTAACTGATCTTAGTGGTGCCCTAACAATGGCAAAACCCCTTTCCCAAACCTCTGCTCCACTCTGATTTTTATATATCTATATATAAATACATATCCCTTTTTTATTCATTCTTTTCATCACAGCAATGTAAGTTACTTGGTTTGCTTTTTAGTGGTTCCCTCCTCCATAGTCAGTGTTCTTCAGAGCTGTAACTCCTGATGTGGCTGTAGTAACACACTGTTTGTTTGAGAAGGTCCAGTTGAAGGGATGGAGATGTGTCTGCCAAGGGACTGAGACTGACCCTGCCAACCCCCTGGACTTGTGCCCACAGCCATCACTACCACCCCTCCTGCCCTGAGCAGACACATCATTCCCTTCCAGTGGAACAGAAATGCAACACTCCCCAAGAAATCTAAAAATCACATCCAATTACAAAAATAACTCCAGGTCAGATTTCTACACATCTTGTTCTCACAAAGCACCTTAAATTTATGAACCTTATGAAATTTAAGCAGAATTACTCAGGTTAAAGACTGAACTGCATATTCTAACAGCACATTAACTTCAGGCTTTCCTCATAGTCCAAATTCCCTGTATATTCCTATTTCAATTTACTCCAAGCTCTGAACTCTGTTGTCTGTTGCTGTCAGTGTGTCTGAAAGAATTAGAGATGCGCCCAGTTTGAAGGACAAAATAGAAGATCCAAATTATTTTCAACCTTAATCCTCTCCCAAATTCTTTTCCTTACCCAATCTCTATATGCTGAACACCTACTGCAAAAATTTTGTCTTCAATATCATTATTTTTCCAAATATTCAAATTTCCATCAGTTGGACTTATTTGTATAAATCATCCCCTTGTACATGAAGCCCTTTTCTGCCAGCACATCCTTTTTGCTAATGTGATAAAGACTAAAGAAACGTTGTTCAATTTTCATGGTGATTTTTCTTCCAGCAGCAGTTTGTTATTTCTTTCAGGCTTTTTTTTTTAATGGAGTCAGTATGGAGAGAAAGAACANAGGGGGGAGGGGAAATTAAATACACAAAAGGGGGTAATAGAAAAACACACACAAAGAAGAGCAGTTGGCAACAACAGTAAAGAGAGCGAGACAAAAAGCATACCCATGGCAAAGGAAAATGCAAGCTGAAAAATCCAAACATGATTAGAAATTCTGTTATGAGGATGAAACCTTGGTGCAGGGTCTATAAAAATAAGACTCAAATCCAGAGTGAGATAATTGTAACAATATAAAGTAATAATAATGAGAAATGAAAGAAGATTAAAACACAAAAAATACAAGTTAAATACAGAAGTTAGGAAGAAAAGCTGTAAATATATATGTATATATAGCCACAGCTCTCTTATGAACTAGTGTTTTGTTTTAATGTGAAGTAAAACCAAGCACATGGAAGACAGAGATAAGGAAAATATAAGGAGCGGGAAATATCTACTGAAACAGAAATGTGAGATTCAGTAATACAGAAACATAAACATTAGGGGGAGAAAAAAGGTACAAGAAGTGGATTCAGTAGTGAGATACTGGGCCCATTTAAACCAGCAGGACCTGCTGTTTGAAGCAATGTTTCACTTCAAATATTCCTTATGAAAGGAGACTATTTCTGATAATCTTTCTACATCTTTTCCTATGAGAAAAGTAAGGCTTACAATTATTTCACTGCCAAATAGTCAATTTGTAGTCTAAAAAAGGATAGTTTACAGTCTCAAAAAAAATAAAAGGGCAAACTTCCTACCTGCATGAGGAGAACACAAACTAGGTTTGGGGAATGCATTTTTAGCTCAGATCCTGAGTATGCATTCAAAATCAGCCTCCTGATCATACCACACTTGGGTTCATCATGTAAAACAGACCCTTAACATGCAAAATGCATCCTTTGGGAACAGCAGCTGAGCATCAGAAACGTCGCTAATGCACATCAGCCACCAAACAGTTCGTATTTGGGACCAGGCTACAGACAACCCCCCCAAAAAATCTCCCAAAATATGTCTTGTTTTCAGCCCCTCCTCCTTCAGGCTGCAAGATTTCCTAATGCAGACATAGTGAGCGCCCAGGAACACCAACTGGTAGAAAGTCCAGCTCAGAGACAGTGCAAACTTTACATCTTTATCCAACTCCTCCCTTATGAGCCGTGATTGCTGTTTCATTGTTTCTGCCAGTGCTGAAACAAAGTGCCGGATCAATCGGTGCAAACGATGTGCAACAGCCAAGTTCCAGCAACAACAACTGACCTTTCATGGACCTAATTAAATTGCATCTAAATAATTTAAACAGCTACAGCTACTCAGTTGAAAATGGCATTTTTATTGAGACAAATCTTATTCCTGTAGAAAAAATAGTAAGTGGTTGTTTTCTGAACTGTGATGTAGTCCCGACTGTACTTTCTATGGCCAACAGAGCAGATACTGCAACTCTCAGTTGCAAGACCTGGAATCACTGCTCTTTTATAATTGCATTTGTGAATTGGGAATGAATTGTTTAAGTATTTATTGGGCTAGTGCATTTCCTGAAAGTCAAACCAGCCCTTTTGCTTATAAAATATTTGCAACAGAAGGAGGATACTGGACATTTAGAATTTAAATGTGCTTTATACATTGAGTCTATCATGTTTAATGTGCCAATGGAGTAGTGAGCTCCTGCTCTGTGCCAGCACTGGAGTTGGAGGAGAAGATGAACACACACAAACCCACACACAGTCTCAGGCAAAGGAGGAGAAAAGGAGTGAAAGAAGAGCATGGTAGCAAAGGCAAATTCCCCACACAGAAGGCTACATAATGCCATGATGAAACCACATTACAATGTGATTTCTTAAACAAATCCATGAACAATAATAGCAATCCTCCTATAGCAATACCTTGCAATCCCAGTGCTGGCAGCAGCCAATCCAGGTGCTGGGTGCTGGATGCTGGACACAGTCCAGCAGGACTGGAAAGACATACAGCAGTCTGAGCTCAGGTGAGCCATAGACTCTGCTCTGCCTCCTCTCACAACGTGCTCACCTATAGCCACCAAACCAAGCATTATGTGCAATTATGCAGAAACAAAAGATTTCAGTGCACTGTTCTGCATTCATTTTTAAGAGAAACAGATTTCTTTATTTGTCAAAAGGCTTACAGTACACCAGAGAAAATATGGCAGACTACAGGGGCATTGCAAGGTATGCAGCGAAATAAATAATTGTCACACATAAAAGGCACTGCGGAGTGAAGAGTGTGAATACCAGGAAGTCATGACTGAGATACAATGGGAAAGTCTTTGTTTTGGTATTTTGGAATTGAAAAACAAAAAAAAAAAAAAAAAAAAAAAAAAAACCCACAAAAAAAACCAAAAACCCAAACAAGTAAATAATTCAGCTCATGTGTAATAAGCTTTTGACTAACCTTATGAAGCAGAGGTGATTGTCCTAGCTTCAAAAGTGCAATTTTTTTGGTCACATTCATAAGGGCTTGAACCCGGATCAGGTCCTCCACGGTCCCATACTGTACATCAACAAGCTCTGCCTGCGAAGATAAGACAAAGTTAAGGTTACACCTACGACCACTCCCCACTGAGTGTGCTCCTTGCACCAAACAAAGTTGTTTGTGGAAGTACAAGTACCTGAGGAGAGTCCTGCAATTGCTCTACCCCAGCTGCTAACCAGCAACACCTGTAACAGCAAAGAGGTTGGGAGGGCAATCTGACAGATAATTTTTTAGAGTTTTCACTCACAATTCATCAGCTGTGATAAGCTTCCCTCCCCCCCTTCAGTGGCTATAAATGATGCTGATTCCAGTAAGAATTTCCCCTCATTAGTTACAGGAATTTATTTAAAATCGTGGGAGTCACTTCTGTTTATTTTCTTAGAAGGACTCAGCCTTGTAAAGCATTTCTGGAAATGAGTGACTCTCTTGGTCACTGATGAAAACACACAGGTAACACAAACTCCACCAAACATACACAGTTTTATTGTGCAGTCTCAATATAATTCCTGAGCAGCCTTCCTTAACTATTGAAGTATTTTCTTACAACCCATCAGTTATCCAAGCATTATACTCAGATAACCATACTTAGAACAGACTATGCTCTGACATGCAAACTTTTCTATTAATACCTATTTTCAAATTCTTTTAAAGTCACTTCCAACTAAAAAGTGTTTAGAGGATGGAGATCTCCAGCTCTTCAGTTAGGATGCTGCAAGAAAATGCAGTAAAGTTCTAAGTTACTATTAAATGTCAAGCAATGGCAGTCATGGAAAAATATTTCAAGATGTGGTTTCAAGAATTTTTATAAAATACATATATAATTCAAGAATGACCAAGGGTATTTTCTCACACACATTTATAGCAATAAATTCTAGTGAAGACAAAGTATGAGGATAATCAGTCCTGTACATTACTATTCTAGAGTGTCATGAAGCTCTCAGGATACTGCTGAGGACATTCTGGAACCTCTAAATCTCTCCACAGTGTTCACATAAAACAAAAATACAGCAAGACACAAGAATATTACATGAGTGTTTAAAAATTAAAATAAGAGGATCAGTACTAGATGGGAAAGTTTCTCTTTCAGTACAGTTTGGTACCTCCAGTGTGGACTCACTGCCAAAGGCAACAGTTCTGATTTTGGGCATTGCTACACAGACTGCTTGAATTCAACAACAGTAGTTCTGGATATGTGGGATGTGTGAAGTTTTACTAGATTCCTGAACATGGGTATTTTAGGAAAGTATTTACCCTTATAAAACTGTATCTGAATGTTTTGCCTGTGTTTGCATCTCAACATTTAAGTTGAAACCATACAGAAATTTTGCCCAGGTTCCTGTCTTATTAAAGGTATTCTAAATTTTTAAGATCACAAGCTTCGAGTCTATAACATAACATCAGTCCTGTATAAATCAAGTATTTGGAAAGGTCAGCCCCAGTTATAAGACACTTTTGAACAGCAAATATCAGATTTAACACCAAATACTGAAATGTAAGAACAGAAAAGCTTGCACTTCATACTGTTTCTTCTAAAATATATGAGATTTTGATATCTAAGAACTTGAAAACTATTTAATAAGAAAATTCAAATGGTGACTAGAGGCTGAACTCCAATACATTTTTTTTCTGTATAACCACCACATATGAATAATAGGATAAAATCAAATGAAGATTTTATACTAGAAGGTATTTATGTTTTACCTAATCTCAAGCTTCCAGTCATAAAGAGTTAAACTCAAATGAGGTAAGGGTATTAACCAGGGTACTTCATTAAGTTCATACAATTTTTACCTCATTCTGTAGATCTCATCTTTATTTTAATTTGTACCTACATGTGTGTCAAGAGATACACTTTAGTGCAGTAATTATTAGCATCTCAAAAGTCTGATAGATTGAGAGGTTATGGGAGGTTACATCTAGGCTGGTTTCTAATTCCTTTGGACCCACTGCCTTTCCCACTTACCCTCCCAAAGCAAAAGTCAGTGCTTTCATCATTTGTAGGAGAGAAACTACACTGAATTTTTGTGAGGTAAAATCAATACACAGAGATATAGGATAATGAGGTATCAACCCATTCGCAGCTCCAGTGTGCCTGTGTGAAAATGAGATCCCTGCCCATCTACATTCATGTGCTGCTCCTCTGCACAGCACTTCTGCAAGCTGCTTCTCCAGGGTGCTATCCACCACTCAGTAAACAACACAGCTACACGTGTGCACAATTATTAATGCATTTGGCAACTGCCCTTGGATGTTCTTTGTTAATTTATGGATGCAAACTGCATCTTCACGAGCTGCAAACTGGTCTTTCCCAGGCAACAATATGAGCTGGAGAGAAGCAAAATAAGAGGCCCTGCAAAAGCTCAGCTCATTTTTTAATTATGTGAGAACCAAACTTGACTCCCTGCTGCCCCAAACACTGCAAACCACATTCTGTGCTCCAAATGTTAAAAGTAAGCCCCAATGCCAAGGCTATTAAATACATTCATATATTGAGAGTACATGGAAGAAGTCCATGTACATAATGAATGAGCAGCTGGGTATCATATAACAGACTTCCACGTGCTTTCATCACACATCTTCCACATGAGGGATGTATATGTCAAAGCTCAATACATCAGATGTTTTTTCTTCTGCATTCACCTGAAAATAAGTATGACTTCAACATCCTGTAACTATCCACCTTTAGGGGTACTTGCACACTTCTGTTTCACTGTAAGTCTGAAGTGGTTCTCTTCTCATGGCTAATCTTTGACCTTTAATTTTGTCTTCTGGGAAATTGTGGGGGAAAAACCGCACAGCTAACCAAAGTAGGTTATCACATTCTGGCAACATGACGTATAGCCAACATCTGGAGGTTTGCACAGCTAATCTCATATTAAACTTCAGCTAAAATGACAAAAAAAGGGAACAAAATATCCTCTCAAGTAAAACTACACATGGTTCATCCCAATAAGCAAAGTCAATATCCCACTGGAAGAGTTTAGGACAAAGTCATAACATTTTTGCAATACAATCCAGAAGGTAATAAGTACTAACAGATACTGCTGCAAAATTAGTAATAGAAAACAAAATAGTTTGTACTACTTAATAATAACTACATCTCCTCAAATGCAGTAGATCAGCACTAGCTCAGGGGTTTTTTTAACAGACAGAGGCTCAACTAATTGGATCTCTTACTTGTAACATAAAATACAGTATTGAAAAGATACATCTCTGAAATAATGGTGAAGAATCCTACTGAATCCAAAGTCTTCTACCTTCTCAACAATTCACTCAGAAATGGACAGACCACTTATGTTGCATAAAGGCCTGTTATAGTCACAACATTCCTAATATCTCCAAAAATGAATAAAGACTAAATTTTCTTCCTTTTTTTTTTTTTTTTAAATAAATGCTCACAACATGACATAATCCTCATTTTACATATACCAGCTTTTTAAAAAGCAAAATACTCGGCCCTCAAGTACCTGTATTTGATAAAATGCTTTCTTATGGAAGGATAATTCTGTTCAAAAACAGAAGAGAACTAACCCTTTTATCAAGGGCTGAAAAAGAGCATTTGTCTCCTTGGTTTAGATATGCAACAGTAAATCCTCTTACCCTAAAACTGGGAAACTGTTAAAGAATGAGTTGTTTTATCCATCTGAATTAGGTACTTACTCCTCAAATTGTTTCATGCTATGCTGTTTGAAAGATACAACTATTTAAGAACAAATTGTGATGTGCATTATGGAGTTCAGAGGTATTCCCCCATGCATGAAATGAAGTAGGGGTAGGCAATAAAACAAACATTTTTAGGAAAAGTAATTATTTTATGTTAGACTTATTATTATAGTTTCTAAGTCCCAAGATGATGCTCACTGAGTTGCAAATATTCTATCTTTAAAAATTCAGTAAAATCCCCCCAAAAGAGGAAAAAAAAAAACCACAAACAAAAAACCACTCTGAAAATGTCACAATTGAGACAGTCATGGATTTTTTTTTCCTAACTTCTTCTACTTCACTCCAAAATGAAACAGAATAAAACAGTGTACTTCATCCAGTCACAGAGAACAAAGAGTAAAACAAGTCTTTAAAAGGAAAAGTATGAATAACTGTATGCAGCAGGTGGCAGCTGGGTCTTGAAGATGCTGGATACTATTTTTTTTTGCTTTCTTCATAAATGCTAAGGCAATTAAAAAGAGGTTAAATAGGTCAAAAACAATAACAGAAATATGGTTTGTCTTATCCCAGTGTTATCAGTTCACTTGACTGAGGGAAGGGATTTGATAACAACATTATGCATCTGTATCCAACACCCAGGCTAAGAGGCAGATTGTGACTGATTTGCCAGAGGGATGCATGGCAGGAAAAAGATTAAGGGAGGAACTCACAGGGAAAAAAAATAAACAAAACAACACATCCAGGAAGGGAGGTTTCTCACAAGCACCAAAATGCAGGTGGAGTCAGTGCAGGTAAGAAAGCAGCACTGAAACTGGGGAGCTCAGGGCAGAACAACACCACATCTAAGTAAATGATGTCATTATTACTTAAGAGAACTCATTAGGGTCATTACTGATCGGTGTCAAAGAAATCTGAAAGATATAAACTCAGCAGACAACAAAACCAGAAGTGGAACACAGGATGGCTGAGGTGAAAAATCTTCTCTCAATGCTTCCTGTTGTAGAGCCACTGGTCAGTAACCTCAGATTATGAATCTATTTTATCAAATACGAATCTGTTGATTCAAATTAAGGAAAAGCTTCAGTACAAACTGTTTGGGAGGTCTGGACTGTGGAGGATGCAGGTATGAAAATGACTGAGAAAGAGAAGCACAGTCATGCTCACATTCCTAACAGTGCTGACCTACCCACCAAAAGGCTTTGGAAATGGGTAACTTCAAGAAACCCCAAGTATTGAAGAAAACCAAATATTAAATGTAATTCTAGAAGTATCAACCCTCAGTTCTGCAACTGTTCAGGCTTACTACAGCCCCTTCTTTCACCCAGGTCAATGGCCTTCATTAGTCCTTCAACCATCAGCTGCTATTTCCAGTCTTTTTCCCAAAATAAAGGCAACAGAAACATCCAATAAACAATCAATCACAATTAAATAACCTTCAACCAGTCATCCTGTCTAAAATAATACTCCAAAATATATTTGCAAATTGTATCTGAGAAGGCAGCATTCTGCAATCAGGACATGAGGCGAACTTTAATTAAACACTTCACTCTAATTTATTTGCCCAGCTCTGAAATTGAGGCTGAAGGCAGCATTCAGCAGAGCATAAAAGTAAACTCAAGCTGGTTGTAGATCAAAGCTGGACACCAATGAATGCCAAGAAAGCTGCAAACATAAAACTAGCTGTTCTCTAAAATTAGAGAAAGGGAAGAAAGACAAGAGGAGATAACAGAGCTGTGCCCAAGTACACCAAATCTTTTGTTGGTGCACACTCTGTTACACCTTCTGAGAGGAGCTGCTGCTCCCATTCTAGCCAAAAGGATCCTTGGATAATCAGGGAGCCACAGCTGCCTCGCTGGGATTGCCACCACCCAGGACTCCTTCAGGGTCCTGCTGAGCACATGCCAATGTTGATACCCAAACTTGCCTTTCACACTTTGGCCTTCACTTGAGTCCAGGCAAAAAGAAGGACCCGTGTTCTGTGGCATCTGCTGACTGCCTCTTGTTCAATCACCCTGCTGAAGGTTGAACTGAGAAAATAATGTGTCAAACTAGTGACTTTTTTACAGTAAGTGTATTTAGTATGAGTAGGATCTGTCAGCCTGTTCCTACATTGTTAGGACTCGCTGAAGACAAGTGAAACTGCTGTAAGTTTTATTTTCTGGTCTGTGTTGAAAGGCTCAGCACTACCAGAAGAGGAAAAGATCTGAGAAAGAGCAACTGAGGGTATAATCCAACATTTAGTACAACAGAAAGAAATCAGGGAAGAATTTGAGGCAGATAACTGACTTTTAGGGAGAGAGATGTTGGGGCTGGGGGGCTGTAAGATGCTAAAGTAAATTCTTATAGAGCTGTTTTCACTATATAATAAAAATGTGTTTCTTTAGAACTCAGTTTCCATGAATACACCATACTCCAGTGTTTACTGCAATTTCAAAATAACACTATCTTTGCAATCCCCTGGTGAGCTTCCCACACTCTATTTACTTCAGGAAAAATTTCATATAAGATCTCAAAATCCAAGTGTGCTGCCTTCTGTTATCAAATATTACAGTGTTTTGTGTGCCCTATGACAACTGGCTATTCCCAAACTGTCTGGGAGATGTTGTTAATAATTTGGGTAATTACACAGAAACACCTCTGTGATACCCCATCAATGACTAGGCAGTATATTTGAAAGCAAATTCTACCTTCTTGGCCAAATTTGGACACTATTTATCCAGATGTATTTCTTCTATCACAGGATTCTCTATCCTTGAGCTTCTTTTTAAGTCTTATTAAAAAATTGAAATGAGAAAAATAATCTTATGCCTTGAAAAATAATAACCTAATGCATTTCCCAGGAACTGCGTCAGGCACACCAAAAAGAGATCATTTGTGCAATTTAAATTTGAACATGCTGTCTGAGCCCAAAAGAGCAAATAATTACATATCTGGATTAACTGAAGCTGATTTTGCTCTGTTACAACACTATGAGAAGCCTCTGACCAACAGGGCCTGAGCAGATTTAAACCAGAGAACTTCAGTATTGCTCCACATAGCAAGACATGTGGAGTCATTAGAGAACTATCTGGTCATAAAGTAACTAGTGAATTTTACCTGCAAGCACTGCTCTTCGAACACATTTGTGACTTTCTTCCTCATGGTTGTTAGCACCTTACTGTATAGAGGGGATTTTTTCTTTCTTTTGCTTCAATATTCTTTCTCCTACAATAAGAGCAATTCAATATGACTCACAGTGTCACCTTACAGTCAAAAAAGGTTTTTTCTGCCCAGGTCTTATTATATAAAATTGCAAACTGCATTACAATGACAGCTACAACTGTAATTTACACTAAAACAGGAGGGAGAAAAAAAAAAAGCTGTTCCTTAACCTCAGTTTGACAGAGCCTGAGCTCAGTCACAACCACGTTTCATGCTCACTCCTCCCTCTGGTGCCACCTGTCCAGCTCCATCCCAGCCAGGGCTTGAAGACGAAGCTTCTCCAACAGATTTCTTTTGCTGTCCCAGAACCACTTTTTGAAAGACACTGAGGTTAAATTTGTTTGGTTGTTTGCTTCTTACAGTTTATTACAAGGTTTTTTTCCTACCAGCTCTGAGGGAGAGTGAATCAAGATCGAAGCCTTTTTATAGCCTACAGAAAAGAACATGTTCTGTGTTTTATGGTTACAAAGCTCCAAATAAATCTGAGCTGACATAGCTCAGGTCCCTGTTGGTCAGGCTCATCCTGGAGACTCCTCTCTCTATATCTATTCTCAACTTTATTTTTCCTTCTTTTAATTCTTTCATACTTCCTTCCTCTGTCCCAAACCACATTCTTTGGGTTTCCCAAAAGGCAAAACTAATACTTGAATGTAACTTCTTAAGTCATGATATCCAGCAAGATATCCAAAGAATATATATTTTTCATCTTTTCTAACTATATATGAACATAAATCCACCTTTTCAAGTTCCTGAATTAGAATATTGTCAGTCACATTAAACTGGTATTTTTTTATTTTAAAATCTCCAAGAACATTGTCTTTTGTTATAAAACATTAAAAGACACGAGATCACCAGATGTCTAAAATACTATCAGAAATGTTATTATTTCTAAATTTTGTTAGGCAGTGATGATTATTTGTCACTTCACAAAGGACATAATTTAAAATTTTAATGATTCTTTCTTATTTGTGTTTAGTATTGTTTATATCCATCTCTTTATAAGAGTAATTGCAAAGCTATTGAGTACCATTAGTCCCTGAAGCACAGTCACATTGATCATACTTTTCTAAGAAAAAACAGTAATCTGTATTTGCCAGCCTTCTTGCTTTAGCTTATTTAGAGGTAATTATTCATGCAAATATACATGTACAAATTAAAAAGACAGAGAATAAACTAAACAGAAATTACTCAGCTGTCATGTGGGGTTTGAAAAAATAAATAATAAGCTACATACGTACACAGTAAATTATAATGGTGCAATTTAAACTTGGTTTTAAAATTTTCAACGAAGGGCCTTCGGGTTCAGTCTCATTATGCCTAAACTCAACGAATTCTCAAGGCTGGGCTGGTGGTGGAGGTTTCTGTGAAAGACAGAGAATGAATGCAAAACATCCAGAGGCTGCAGACTGTCCTCTTCCAATGGCCTTTATGTTATATATTGAATTAAAACCAGGCATTCCCTCCTGTACAAGCATGCAGCCTTCAGGGAAGAAGCTTGGACCTTACAGAAGGTAAGTAATGTAAGAATATGTGAGCACTTTCCATACAAACAGGCTCTGAAGGACGGCTGTGGCAGGGATGGATCCCTCTCAGCTGGGCAGGAGAGGTACACAACTCAACTGGGAGAGCTCCCCTCCACCTGCTCAGAGGCTCAACGTGGACAACAGTGAAACACAAGGTCACACCTACACAACCAGAGAAGTAAAGCCATCTCCTCTGAAGTGAACAATGTCCTGTGAATGCAAACACCACCAAAGACAGAATGTGGGTCAACTGGAGTGAAGCACTATATGAAAGTGCTTTAGAATCTAAGTAAAATTGAAATAGTCAATCTTCTTACATATAATACATTTGATATTTTAATTCTCCAGAGACAAGTGTTTCAACTTTGTTCAATTGTTTCATTTTTGGAATCAGTTTTTCTGTGTCAAAACAAAAATATCTAGAAAACAGCCTCGCCACATCCAGGCTTCCAGTTCCAAATTCATGATTCAGAACTGTACAAGTTTCAGCTGGGGCAGAGTTATTTTTCTTCACATTTTGAAACAGTGTAATTTTCATGGGATGAGAAGCCCATTTCCCCAACAGCTGCCATAGCAGCACATGCACAGTGAACTGAACTGTATGGGCTAGCTGGATTTCTGTGCACACTTGCACAAGAGGAGGACATCCACTGCATCAAGAGAACACGTGAACTTTCAGAAATGTTGGGAGAACTCTATTTTCCAGATTACAATAAATGCTCTTTTACAAAGCACTTATAGCCCTTGCTTGGCCAAGTATGATGCACTTGAACATAATCAGAGAGATGCCCAAGCATGTAATGTTGCAAATACAAATCTGAGTGTTAAAGCAGCATCTGAGCAAACCTGCAGAAGCAAATATGCAGTTGTGAGAAGGAAAATGACATCTTTCCCATCTCATGTGAATTTTGTTGTTTTGAGTCATTGCACAGATTTATAGGTCTCTAAATTACATCTGTAGGAAAAGGACTGGGGAAAATATGTTCAAAAATTACAAATACATTGAGATGACAGAAAAGGACTTCAGTGAAAACACGGAATATGTTTGACTGATAGAAAATTCAAGTGGTCCAAGTAACTGACCAGGACAAATATACATATAAATCCATATCTGAGAACAGCTCAGGTCTATGTGATTAAACAAGTATATATTTCTGTTTTTCAGCCACCTAACATTTTGCAAGCAGACTCATCTTAAAAGAGACACATACTGTGTGATTCAGGTCTTACAGATAATAAAACTGTACCAGAAAGAAAACAAAAGTCCTTTTCTGTTTCAGGTTTTCAAACCTTGCTTTTAAAATTGCACTCAAGGTTTTTGAATTGTGATTTGGTCATTCAATGTTATACTGCAACCTGTATTGTTTAATCACTTTAAGGTTATATATGATAGCACCATTTAGTTTTTCTTTCAGAAACAATAAAAAAAATAATTTTTAAATGTTTTGATTTTATTAACAACAGCAAAAATTAAGTGGTAGTTCAGGGCAGGTCCCTGCCAGGTATCCTACAGTATAATTAGTAGATCACCTTCATCCTAAATGTCTCCAAAGGTTAGGGTGAAGGTTTTCTTGAACTGTGCCAAATTTCACACAGGCATTCTGAGCATTCAGCTTTAAATGTGGGCAGTAACACCACAGAGAATTTGTGAAGTTGGTCCCTATGCTCTCAGCAGGGATGGAAAGATCCTGCAGAAAAAGAGAAAATCCCATGCAAAGGACAGAATCTGCTTCTTTGTAGAAAGGCTCCTGGCAAACCCTTCACCTTGTACAGTGGTACCCTCTTATACTGCACCTCTAATGAAAAGCAGGATAAATTTTCACATTACCTAAAAACATATGGGAGAAGCTGAAGAGCAGGGAGCCTGGAAACTTCATGGGAAGAAGGCACAACCTGACCTGCCATCATATTATCGATTTTCCTGGTCAACACAAACCTTTGCTATCAGTGCAGCCCATCCAGAGCTCTGGAGCTGGATCAGGTCAGAACTTCTCTCATCTTCCACACAGCCTGGAATTCAGCCTCTTTCACAGAACTACAGAAATGTTCAGTATTATTGCAGGAATGGTGCTTTACAGTACAGTTTTCAATTAGGCACGTTGTTAGAGAACTATCAGTCACTACGGAAATCTGTGCTCACCTCCTTCTCTTCACCTGTTACGATCCCTCCTGCCCCAGATGCCAAACAACCAAGAGAAAACCAGAAAGAGGGAGCTTAGAATGTGCTGGGTGACTCAACCACACATGTCCCCAAAGGTCCCTCTTCTGACATCAAGTGATGAGCTTCCTGAGTTTTAATAACTACAAGACACTTGTCAGTAGACACAACAAAGAATGTACGATGGTCATCTCTAACAATGCTCACCACTCATGACATCTCTGGAAAGGTTCCCTCCTCACTTCTTTTGTCAGTATATCTTTGGTACCTACTTTACAAACACTACATATTGTGAACAACTTATCTTCATTGTCCGCACAGAAAATGGAACAATTATGAAAGTTTATGCAATCCTACAGGCATTAAGACATCAGCAATAAAATCTTCAGGAAAAGATCACCCATAGGATCTTACCCATAGGATCCTGAGCTTCACACTGTCCATACTGACACAATTTCTCATTCTAGATTTTAGTTTATGACATAACTCAATTTTACCATTTTCCTTGAGCTTTAAGACATAACGAGTTCATAGGTGAAAGGGCAATGTGGACAAAGACATGAGAAATCATTTTTGAATAACATTCTTTTGTTGGAAAAGCGATGCACTAGTTCTTTTGCCAGCAACATAATGTCTAACTTTTCGTACTAATTCGCTCTCTAAAATTCTCTCTGAGTAATGATTGTGCCTGGCAATAATTGACCTGCAGCAAGAGAAACTTCCCTCCTGGATGACACTGCAGCAGGAGCTTTCTTGCATATTTAAGCAGCTTTGCTCTCTCATATTGAAGCCATTCCAGACCTCTTGTGTCCTTATTCACCTCTGCCTGCCCCTTGAAGACACCAGTGTGCAGCAGTGAATCTTTCAGGAGACAAGACTAACTCTATATGGTAACATAATTCAGTGAAAGGAAGATAAATTCCTTCAAGTATCTTCTTTCTCCGGCACACCTACTCTTGGACCAGTCACAACCTGGTGATTGATTAGTGACCTTCTCTTTGAACTGCAGAGCACAGGAACACAAGAAATAATTATGAGAATAGAACTCATATAGCTCACAATTAATTCGCATTAAGGCCCTCTTAATGAGGGAGATAAACACAGTAACTAATATTCATTACATGAGGTTAGACATGAGATTTATTTATATTAAGTGGAACAGACAGTGTACCAGACAGAATAAAAACCTAGGAATGCCTAAATCTAGGAAAACGGAAGATCAGTGTATTTTCAGCTTTATTTAGTTTGCACTGGTTTTTTCTGGTGTTGGGTTGTTTGCTTATTTTTTACTTGTTAGAGGATACTTCTCTCCTGGGATTCCACCTGGTAGGTGGAGTCAGAAGTTCTGTATTTCCAAACAACTTAAAAGGGAATTTCTGAACAAAAGCTTTTTTCCAGGACATTTTAGTCCAGCAAGTGAACAGGCTCTGGCATTTTGACAGTTCACATATGCAGCCAAGGCACTTTTGCAAACAGCACCTGGATACCAAGTTTACACTTTTCAATGGTTAGTATCTGGGTCTTTCTTTAGCCTTTTATTCTTTTTTACATTTTTAAGAATTCAGTTCTTACATATATATTTCAACCAGCTGTATCACAGCAGCACATTTTTTTTTTCATCCTGCTCTGAATGGTTTCAAAAGATATTTGCTTCAAAGGGTTTGCTCTCAGAGGTCTTCTTCATTTTTCTGGTCTTCCCTACCACCAAGGCTGTGACCAGGTTTAGAGCATTCCTCAAAGCAGTCTCTAGAGAGGTACACCCTTTGCTCTTTTATGTCAAAATTCCTCAACAAAAGTCAGACAAGCTGCAGTCTTCATCAAATTATTCTTAAAATTGCAGCTTTATCCTTAAATAATTTAGATTACATTTAAACCTGTCCAGCATGCTTATTCTGGTTTGTGTTTTTTAGTCCATTAAGAACTTTTCACTCTTTCAACTGCTCATCTTAGAAGGCTGTATTTGGACTTCATCACATCCACAGAGACAGGAAATCTTCAGAATTGCTTCAGATTTTCAGCACTACTCCCATTTCAAAATATTAGAAAATATTTCAACAATGAGACAAAAAGAGACTCCCATGGGAAAGCATCCAATAAGCTGATATTCCATTAGGTGAAATAAACTTCTAATATTTTGACAAAATGTTGGCCAATACTGGCCCTAGGAGTTATACTGGTAGGCAGAGAGAACTCCTAAGATAAAACCCATGCTGAGGCTTCAACTGGTAAGATTTATCATGCTGCACTGAAGATTAAAATAGCTCCTGCTGATTCTTGTCAGCTGCCATCTTTAATTCAAGTGACACAACCCTTATTTAGACTTTTTTTCTATTTTCCAAAATAATCAAGTGCAGTGTGTCAGAAGAGTGATCTGTTCCTTTTTGATGCCTGAGACTGGCAGGGTCAGAAACCTCTGCCCCTGCTCCCAGATAGAGGATTCATATGCACAGTAAAATGCCTTCAACTATGGATGCTTTTGTATTGCTCATGTGCCTTAAAAGGTTTTAGGACTTGCTTCTCTTCCTCAAAAATAAAATAAAAAAATGAAAAGCGGCAACAGTTGAATCAATATTATATTTTCCAGTCACTCATAACTATCACAGATCTGGGTAGCACTTTAAGCACTTCTTTATTGTTAATGCATGAAACTACATTCTTTTTAAACAATAAAGTCATGTAGGTAGCTTCAGGCACAAGGGTTAAGCATTATATAAATACAAAAATATTTTGTTATCATTCTCCTATCAGTTGTAGCTATTTCCTATCATGTTTTTTAAAAGCTGATATTTGCTTTATAGTCCCTCTGATGAAGGAATTTTTTTGGTTTTTTTTTTCAGTGTAAGCAAGATTCCTTTGAGGCAGTTATAAACCTTGAGAATACTGGAGAAATTTAAAAGAAAAAGATCCCTAAAACTCAATCCAAACTGCTCACAGCAGAGGAAGTTCTTTTCTTGGAACTCCTCCTCTGCAGAGAACATTGCATTTGAAAACTTAAAAAGAAAAAAACCCACAGGTATGTTATTGCTAGGTCCATATTGACTAAGAAGATGCAGAAGAAATTCCAGGGAGAGATAAGATGGCACTGCCTAAGCAACACGTGCCTCGTGATTTGGCACAAAGATTTCCACTTGACGGGGAGTATGTTTGTGTTCAGGTTTGAACCAAACATCATTATCAAAGAGTGGGAAATCAGGAAGAAAAGCCTGACTGGGTAGGTACCAACCCAGGTGTCTACTGGATGCAGAGGTGATGGCAACTCAGTGGGTCTAAGTTATTGAATAAGATAGCTAAAAAGAAAATTATTTCTTAGAGATTCATGCATTTGCAGAAGTTACTTCCACTCGTATTCTCTCACAGTGACTAACTGAAAAAAATTAACTCTGCTTAAAAATGATGTAACTCACATTTATTTCAGTATGAACTTTATGTGCACTAAAACCTAAATAAAGCACCACATACACTTCCCAAGTCCTCAGGGTTTGCACCCTTTAGTTTTTACCACGCAATTGGAATATAAGTAATGTTTATGGTTCAGCATTGCTCCTCCTCAAACACCATCCAGAGGCCTCACTGAGAAATGCCTTCAGCTGACTCTGTGCAATGGCATGGAAGTGCTCAGTGATCTGTTAAGGCTCAAGATATCAAGATGCCTCACCTTTTCACCTTCTGCTTTTTTATCATTTCAAAACTCCTCATTTATTATCAATGACATTATTACCAAAATGTCACTGCTAACACTTTATTAGTAAAATGTAAGTACACTATTGACTCAGAAGTCTAAAACAACAAAAGTCTTTGCAGCAGCAACATTTGCATCTTTGAAACCCTGCCCTTCAATGACACAAAAATCTTCCAGCAATATTAATCGAGGCTTTTGTGCATGATGAACTACTATTATTTTTAGGGAGCTGTACAACTTTATTTATTCATGGTTATGTGATATATGCCAGAAAACTGACAGGATGTTCTGCAGGACATCTCTTCAATGATTGTTTTCGGATGCCTTGCCTGCAATTTTAAATTATATAACCTTCACATTGCATTTCACAGCTTTCTATATGTAATTATAAGAGAGTGGCAGCTATGCTGTAGTTAATGTTGAATGTTGTTTTCTGTTTAAAGGTCAAGCCTATTCTAAAATCCATATTCTTAGTGAGATTGTCTTGAAAATTTGCTGTGCCTACTTGGTATTCAGAGCAGTGGTCTAAATTATGATTATTTGTGGAAGAGGTTTCTGAGAAACTCTTCTATAAATAAAAGATAAATAAAGCTCCTCTAAAACATCTAAATGTTACCAAAAAAACAAAACAAAAAAAACCCCTACATGACTCCTCTCATTTGTGTGTATGTGTTATTCAACCTATAGCCCTAACCATCTGCAAACTGATTTCAGTTGCTAGGGATTCATTTCAGCTAGTGCATGTCTCTTCAGAGAAGAAATCTTAAAAAATGTTAATAAAGACAATAATGAACTAAATTTGGCATGCCTAAAAGAATTAAATGCACACATGTATCAAGATTCCCTCTAGCCTGGTATTTTGCACCAATGTGCCATCAAAAATGACTGAAAGACTTAGGGAGAGTTGTTGTGATTATTCAATCTAAATTATATTTTGGAATTGGAGATGAGCAAGTGAGCATGCTGCAGAAGGCTCATTTGGAAATTTTGCCTGGGGATAAAAATAACCTGGGAAGATTTTAAGATTTTCTAAAACCAACCCGCTGACACCAATCTTAATTCTGAAATATTGTTAAGGAAATTACCACTGATTAGCTAGAGGGAAGACTGAAGATAATGAGGGTGCACTAATCACATTTCCAGTACAATGAAAGCAAGCTGTTGGGTCAAGAACTTCCCAATGCAATGTCTCTCCAGAGGAACTCCAGACATTTTGGTGCAGAGCTGGAAATGTAGAGAGCTGACAGAACTGCCTGGAAACAGGGCTGCAGCACTGCAAACCTGAGCACAGAGGAGAGGGGACTGCAGGACACCCAAGTGGGCAGCCTGGAAGGAGTGGGAAAGGTTAGAGGAACAGGCAGTAGAAGAGAGAAAGACTGCCATCTTTCTGCAGATCAAAGGAGTAGAGAAAGAAGGGAATGGATGGGGAGAGGAGACATCTCAACACAGCCATAAGAATATGGGGCATCTGGTAAGAAGTGAGATCCCCTCCGTGGGAAAGAGGATCTGACAGCACTCTGAGTCTTGCTTCCCTTATTCCCGTCTTGCCTAGATTGAAGAATGGTGGAAAGATCACTGAGTGAGCTTAACAGATGGGCTTGTACTTCCCATATTGCTTCAGGCTGCATTAATCCCTGTGGTGGGCTCTCATTTAACTGAGAAAGTCACCAAAACCAAAGAACCGGGGCAGGTTGATACGCAGTCAGCAGAATCTCCTCTGCGTGTTGTAGGTAGCGGCAACCAGACAGAATTCTCACTTGTCTGCTCGCTGAAGTCTCTCCAAAACTAATCAAAGATACCACCGGCTGAGCTGGGAGGAAAAATGTCTCCAATCAGACACCATAAACAGAGAAATTAGTAGAAACAGGGAATATGGATAACGGCAGGCAAGTGAGATGAAATAACAGAGAAGTCCAAGCAGTCAGGGAATGGGTGCAGAGTAGGGATCAAAGTACTCAAGAGTCATAGTTGGGTGTTGGGAGAACTGCCTCAGAGATGGGCATGACTCATTTCTGTCCATGAAATCATCAAACTCCTGCCTGCACATGCATTCCCAATTCTAGAACATGCCAGCACGTGTCATTGTCTTGCATCTTCTAGTTACTGAACCAATATAGTTCTTTCAGTGCATGAGTACCAGGAAAGAAAAGTCATGCTTTGCAGGGCTTGCTGAAAGCACCCATGAGAAAGGAAAAAAAAGAAGAAAGGACAGAGGAGCAGCAAAGGAACCAACAGGGATTTGGTGGACTCAGCAGTTTTTCCTAGAAATGGCAGTGTAGTGTAGCAAGAGACAATGCCATACAAGAGAGTGTACTAAGTATCTCAGTTTAAAGTATTAAAGCAGACTTAGGATTACCAAAAATTCCTTAATACTTTCATAAAGCTAAGAGTGAACAATCTTAAGGAGAAAGGAAGGTGAGCAAAACTTCAGGTCACACAATTTCAGAAAATGTGTGAATACAAAGCAAAATCTTCATTTTGCTTTAATTAGTCTGCCTGAATGCCATCCCAACACACCAGCCATGACATCAGGTTGGATTTCCTCTGCAGTTGCTAAAGAAGCAGGAGGTGGAGCAGAGAAACACCGAACATGTTTCATCCTGAGGTGGGCTGCACTCAGCAAGACCCATCTAAACCAACTGCCCAGATGACCCGAGCACCACCCAATCTTCTGCTGCCCTGCCACCCACAACACAGCCTTGCTTGTCCTTCATGGCACTCTGGGCATCACCACCACGCGCATCAACAGATGGGCCGACCCCGACCCCACTGACCAGTGTGGTACTGAAGGGGCCATTGGACCTCTGGGGGTTCACAGCCCCCTCTCATCAACTCACACTGGTGGTCCCTCCACCACCCCACCAGTGGCAGCAGATGCAGCCACAGCTCTGGGATCACCACACAGCGAGCAGGAAGGGAGCAGCACATTTGGATTCACCACACTACACTCACTCAGACTGGCTAGAGACCATTCAACAATGCATTTTGCTTTAATGTATAAATTCAATGCAATGTAATTTCCATTTATATGTGCACTCTCTTGGCCAGCGCAGCTTTCCTGTTTTCATGAAGCAGACAAAAGGTTTAAACTCTATAAAAGGTGGCTGATATTTAAGTTTTAATAAAAATATATTTCACGTATGTCATACTTTCCTTAGACTGACCTAGCCTAGGATATATTATTTACATAACTGCTGCAATATCTATTCCAAAGCTGACTAGACAGCCCTCTCCAGCACTGTAGGCTGCCCTGCCTGTCACCAGGATGGGTAAACGGTGTCACCTTTTCACAGCCCGAAGAAATATAGAGAAGTAGTAAAGTGCACCATCCATCACAATGGCACTAAGTAGGTTTTTGAAGTAGATTTCAGATCACAAATGGTCACATTTTTACTCACAAATGCTGTTTAGACTGTTACCAGAAAGCCCAAATTGGATGGCTCATATACAATGGTCGTATGATGAATGGACATGACAGGTGGTCAAAGAAAATGAGTCTTGCTGTTCTACAAATAACCTTGTCAACATGAAAGTAGAGCTGCAGCTCTGCTGGTAGCCAGACTGCAATAGCTTAATGGTTTTATTTGCTTGAACTTCTAGCAAACCAAAAAGACAAATGAGATACAGTGAAGCAGCAGTGCCAAAGCAGTATTAGCAATTCAACCTGATTAGGTGACACATAATAGGAATTTTCTCCTAAGGATGTGTCACATTTGAAAGAAAATTATTCCGATTATGAGTAGTTGCTATAAAAATACCTTTTCACAGGAAAGCTCTCGTGATTTTGCAATCACAACCCACTGCAGGATATTCAAAATATGTGACTTGCAGGTCCACTGCAAGCAATCAAGCCACTTTCTGATGGCAACAGCCACCACCTGCTACGTCCCATTTCAAGTTCTGCTACTTCCATTAGTTTAAATATTAGAGGTTAGTGGTGGGGATGGTTAGATCACTACCAACTCATCAGTAGCCTAAACAAACAGGGAAAGTTCCTGTTATGCAAAACTCTAGATCTCAGGATGTTTCAGATGGGCTTTTTCTGAAGAACAGATCTGAAATTCTGCAAGGATGCTAAGGCATCCCAAAGAACTGACTGTAAAACTTCCCACAGAGTGTCATTCCTTGGCTCAAGCACAAGTTTGGAGTTTTGCAAAAACCAAGGTCCATCTCTTGTGATTAGTACAGTGTGTGTGGTCCTCATTCCTGCTGAACTCATAGAGAAAACTGCCTTGAAACATAATGGAAAGTGGTCCATGTGCTGCTGGTAATAATATCAGTGATTTTTCCTGGAACGCTGAATTTCCTTTAACCTGATGAAGTGGTTAGCAACACATTGATTTTTTAGGAAATAAAACTTAAAGGTCACAACTGTACTTTTATCTCATTACAGTTACTCTTATTATGTTACAATGAGAAAATGATATTAAGTATGGAGTTTTTAAGTGATATGAGAAGGAAATCTCATTCATTAGTACTTTTTATTTTCCCATGGAGAAGTTAAAGCATATATCATGCAGGTTAGGACTCCTCTTGCCTACTTCATTTCTCTTCTTAACAACAAATTTTGAAGTAGAGAGAGCCCCAGACCAGAGACGCCTGAGACGAAAGTAGGCATGGTCAGTACAGCAAAACAGAAGATGGAGACAAGTCCCTCTCCCAAAAAACAAGAACTCCATTCCCTTTCCTCTCTAGGACTAAAAAGCTTCAATGCTTTTAAGAAAAAGAAACTGAAACTTGATGACTTCAGGACAGGACTTTAAGGATCACTTATTTCCTATGGTCCAAAATTCAAAATTAGATTAATAGTTAGTAAGATGCATCATGCAGCTTTCCAAATTTTGAGTCACTGCGAAATTTCCACAGCATTTTACATGTTCTCAATAAACCCTATGGGCAGACACTGTCACAAACAAGAGGAAAATACATAACAGTTGAGTTTTCATGTTAGAAATAAAGTAACTGATAATTTTAAATATCGAGATATTGACAAAGTATGACGGCATTTTGGAATAGGTTCCTCCAAACCCAAAGCAATTCAAAATCTATTCCTATATGGCCTAATGGTGCTCCAAGTCATGAAAACAAGCAGGAATTTTAAATAAGAAAGAAACCAAGATGGAAAAGCCCCTACATCCCTGGAAAAACACACAATATTTTACAAAGAAGAAAGACAACAATAACGCAGTTAGCAGTGAAATTGCAATTTTTATATTTCAGAAATACTTATTGATATATAAACTATCTCAGCTAGGAAAGCAAACAGAAATTATAACCCCTTTGTGCATCCACAATATATTTGGAAAGGATCTAAAGGAAGGCAGACAGTGACGACAGTAAACAGGATGAAACAAGATAATCCAAGATCTTATTTCACTTGGCAAGTAACAAATCCCAATAGGCAGGATCTTTTCACTGACAAAACTTCCTAACAAAAGCTACAGTATAATAAAAGTACAAATCAGGGTTTTCAAGAAGAAACTGAGCAGATGTGTCTGCTGAGTTGTCATGAAAAAAAACTACGTGAGATCCACACCCATAATTCAGGTGCTCCAGGCATTAGCCCAGCACTCCCACCAGCCTCAGTGCAGAAAGCCTCATCTTACCCTTCCTACAAGCATCCCTCAAACCAGGAGCACTCACATACCACCAAGGCTAAAGTGTAGCTCTAGACAGATTTTTACATCCAAGCAAAATCTGCCAATTCATAAACACAGATACTTTTAAAAATATTTATATATCTATATATCCTGTGAAGTATTCAGGTCTCACTAGTTTCTAAATTTAAATTAAGATTGTAAAATTAAGATTGGCCACATCATATTTGACATAAATATGCTCAAGACTGGGAATTTCACCATGTTAACAACTGGATTTGATGATCATCTGGGTCTTTTCCTACCTAAATGATTCCCTCATCCCATGTGCCATTTTCCAGTCCAGCTCAACAGAAGCTGATGTTTTCTAACTCTATTTCACCACAAATGAGAGACGAACACTGACATTACCTGGAGAGTTCCTTTGGCAGAGTAAGCTGCATACGAGTGCAGGAGCTCTTGCTTCTGAGATGTTCTGAGGTCTCTGCTGCACTGCTGCCCACTGGGGTAGAAACACTCAGCAGTGCTTTCCACAGTCACTGTGTTGGAAGAAGAGCCTGGCAGGTCGAGCAGAACAGAGTAATTCACCAGCCGGACATCTGTGAGACCCTGGGAATGCCACTGAACCAGAATGCTCCTTGCTATGTCCACGTCATCTTCCCAAGGGAGCTGCAACAAATCTCTGGGAAAAAAAAAAAAAACAGGCAAATACAGATTTAGTTTATTTATCTCCCACCAAGACACTTGCACCTTATTATGCATAATTTAATTCATAATTTATCATCAAACGTGTGAAAAATCAACCACCCTTCATTTCTTTGCCAATAATTCCTTACCAATTATAATACAAAAGCAACTGCTTTTGGAGAAGTAAAAATTTTTAAACATATGTCTAGGAAACACATTCAGTTGAAATAAAAACAGAAATTAACACAACTTTCAAATTCATATATCTGATACTGATCAAATTTCTAATAAAGCATCAATTTAATCCATCTTTAAATAGGAAAAACACAATCCGAAGTGACATTTCAGGGACTGCAGGGAGGGCATGATGATGAACATTAGTTGTAATTATATGTTTGGCTTAAATTCATCAAGTAAAACAAACTTACTAAACAGAATGGAACTGTTCCCCCAAATACTGCGCTCACTGTCAAGATGCCTTCCTCAGATTTCCTACCTGCACTGTAGGATTAACTGAGCCACCAGCTTGGCAAGATTACAAAAGACAGACCTGGAAATTGTCTCCTGGCAGGTCAGCTGAGAATTCAGACAGGCTGGCCTGAGCTTGTATCACTGGGTTTGCATCACTGCTCACCATGGGCTGAAGGCACCACAGGACCACCCTCCTCCCCCAGCAAACACCAAACGAGTCAAGATGTTGAAACTGTTTTCATGATAATTTTAGAGGACAGACAATGCTGAAGGGACAACTAAAGGCCTTCCCTACTTGCATGGTCATGTAAGCAAAGCAGAACAGCAATGAAATGAGTTGTGCTTATTATTCAAATAAAAAGAACTTATTTGATGAATTCTGTGAGGATTTTGTATGTGTGTGTTTCTATGAAGCTCTCAGGATTGAGAAAGAAGATTAAGGATCACAGAGGTATTGATTTTCAAGCGCAGAGGTACTGACACTGCCTGAAACTCTTGTCCACAATCTTCTCTTCACAAAAAGGCCAAGTAAATTTAGCTGCTTTAAGGTCTTAATAGAACTTCAAAAAATACTCTGGATCACTTGCACACATCAAAAAGCAATGGGTGAATAACACATAGTCTTTTTAAACAAGCAATAGACATTTAAGAATCACACCATGTGCTTTCCAGGTACCCCTGCAAGATTCAGCTGTGCTGCTGCAGGTGAGATACTCCTGGCTAAAGGTACTGGCACTACTTCCAGAAGGGTCTGCACAGAACCCAGGGAGAAACCCACCAAGGAATGCTTATGACACAAGTCAAGCACAAAGACTCCCTTCTTCACCTCAACAAAACTATCTTATGGTTGAATAGACCTTTAAAAAACAAACATTTACTGCCTAGGTAAGACAGAAACCTTAAAAAGGCAGCAAGTGAAGTTATAACACCTATTACACCTAGAAATGGCTCAGAAATGGTATGAAAATGTCTAATGCCCATCACCACATTACATGGGCAAAATAACTACTCCAATACACAAAGTTTGTAAAAAATATACATAAATTTATTTTAAAAAAATATTTATTTTTTAAAAAAGTGTTTGTTGAAAGCAATATGTTGTATCCCAGGCCACACTATGCAAATAACCTCTCTGAAGCCAAGTTCAAAATCTCTACAAGAACACTGGATTTATGTCGAAAACTTCAGGGATCCTGTCAGGAAAAATAATTGTCTTGCAGATTTAATAATTTTAAATTATCTAAAATAAGTCTTCAAGCAGTCTACACCAAACAGATGAGTTAATGCAATCTGCACTATATTACAAGTTTCCAATTTCATCTCCTGTGCCTGTTAATGTAATGACATAAACTTGGGCAGTGCAGAAATACAGAAAGCTGTTTGATTAACACAATCATTAACTGAATATCTGCATTTCCCTCAGGTGACAGAAACATTAATAGAATAAATAATTAAAGAAATTTATCCCAGGCCAATAAGGTTATGGCACATTGCAACAAGAAGTATTCAGTTGCAATAATAGGAATTATGCACTAAGAGAGGAAGATTCAATAAGCAAATTGCTCCCTCAGTAATAGAAGAAAAGTTACTTTCTTGTTCATAATTAAATAAGAATGTCTTTGAAACTTTTGTGACTTCACATCTGATTAAGTTACAGAAATGAGCACACTCACTATTTACTCCATAATGTCTTTAAAGCATGTTAAAATCAAATTGCAAATTATAAGCACTCATTATATTACAATAAATCAGCACATATTAGACTACTTTGATAAATCTTACAAACAGCACCAGAAGGATTTTTCTTCCCAGATTTATCACAATCTCTAACTTGCATTTGTCTTTGATGCTGACTGCATGAACTTAAAGTCACGGGTACTTTTAGCTCATCATTTTTTCACATACTAACTGTATAATAAGCGCAAAATGCAAAAACAGTATTTCCTAAACCCTGCCAAATTCAGAAAACTGTAGTTTCCAGCTCAGCCTGGAAAAATCCCAACACTTCAAATGCACTTCTTAGTCCTCTACAAATTCCCCATGAACCTCCTACAACTTCCAGGGCCTGGTGACTCAGAGCAGGAAGGTTTAAGCAGCGAGGGAAGCAGGCCCTGGGGACCACGATGCTTCTCAGTTTTGCACGCTCAGTAGGAATCAATTGCAACGTGATCGCCAACTTCTATGCACAATACTGCCTTTAAATTTTTTATTCTCTTGCTTACATTTAAATAGGTACTTTATTCAGGTACGTTTTCAGGTTCACAACCACAAAGTTAATGGGCACATCTCAGCTGGTATAAATCTACATAACCTAGTGAAGTGGAGCCACCACAGACTTCAGATTCAGTCTCAAGTTAGAATCAATGTTAATATATATATATATATATATAATTAGTCTGAATACTACTATGTCTTTATAGGATGCTCTCAAGGAGATTTTCAAAAATTACTGGCCTTTACTTTCTAATACAGATCAGATATTGAACTGATGTACATCAGAACAGGACATGAACTCATTTCATGAGCATTCCACTCTATCTCAAATATGTTCAGTTCCTGAATTGACAAAAACAGATACAATTGAAATTAAAATTCAGAAAGCACACCTTCCTTCCAAGGAGTAAGGTAAAGTTTTCCCACTCTGATATGACAACAAGATCAAAAAATGTTTATGAAGACACATTATTAGAATTCTTGTGTAAATAAGAAGTCTCAGCTGTACTTTACTGCCCAGTGAGGAGGAGCAGATCACCCCTGTCGAAAATAAAAATAACCCAAAATAAGACCATGACACAACATGTAATAAAGCCAGGTGCTCTGCAGCCTCTGCATCGTCCAAAGGCCATTCCTTAACAGATGATTATAAAAGATAAATGAACACACAGACAAAATACACAAATTTCATTTCCAGTTTGGGAACCACAGGGAGCACGGACCTGCCGTGGCTTAATGGCAAGTCATTTGCTACAGCAGCACTTTGTCCCACAGCTTGCTGAAGGCAAGAACAAGGGACTGCAAAGAAGCCAGCTGCTCATTGCTGGTAATACAGGGGCACACTGCAAAACACCACTCAACAGACACAGAAAAATTACTGCAGGTCACTCTAACAACCTCAGAGTGGAATAATGTAATTGTATGACATAATTGCGTCTCAGATAATCCTATTAAGTTGCTATAAATCCCCACGAAACAAAACTAAAATTGAAGCAGGATTCTGTAGATCCAATCTTAGAAGTCTGCAAGGACAAAATTTCCCCTCACAGATGAACTTCAAGTGTGGTTTGTTTGCAGGTCTTTTACTCTTTACAGATTTGATATCTATACTGAAATGAGCATGGGGAAATGGCCTACAAAAAATATCATGTGAATTACAGGTTTGCAGGTTTAGAAGTCTAAGTGTCTTATTCCCAATTTTTGACTGTAAATGTTTACTCCTTATTTTCTTTCAGCTCACTGAAATTGTTGATAAAGCAATTCTTGGAATTTCAGATAAGAACTAAAAACAAATGTGATTTTGTAATTTTTAGAGACCAATTTGCCAGCTTTCAGTGTTTTCAAGTTTTGTGAGTGCCAATGAATTCACATATTTTGTGAAGCTCTATCAGATCAAAGTGTTCTCTTGTCCAATATGATATTCCCACCAGTAGCTGGTAGCAGATAATCACAACAGAAGGCAGGAAGCACGTCAGATGGGGTTATTTTATTTATAGCCTCCCATGCATATGCCTTTCTCCCTACCCACAAACTTTGTTCAGGCTGAGTTTTAAAAGCATTTACATATGTTCAGGATTCCAGCACTCGATTCGGTCCATCAGGAGCGGAGCTGTGGCAGCTTCAGCAGCGCTGGGGGAGCGCACAGCGCCCGCACACACCAACTGCTCAGCATATGCACCAGTGCTTCCCACAGTTGCAGGAGGAGCATTTATTTGTACCCATCACATACAGGGTGTACACACAGGAAGCCAAATGCATTCAGGAAATACCACCTGCCCAAGCCACATCTGCTGAAAATTTAATTACACGTTCCTGTTAATTAGGGCACTCAGCTGGCTGGTCTCCAACCTGCCCGATCGCATTTCCCCTGGTCTGAACTGATGGCCACAAACTCGCTGTTCCCAAAGTAAATAAATAAAAAAAAAAAAAAAAAAACAAAAAAAAAACAAAACAAGTCCACAAGAAGATAAATATCAGGAGGTTAGAATGTGTGAGGGAAACATTCTTGTGGTGTGAACAGCTGAGCACAGGGAGCTTAGTGCAGGGCAGGATCTTGAACCACCTCAGGTCTGCAAGGTCACCACCATCTGCTGCAGAAAGCAGATCCACGACACGTGCTTTGTCACATCTACCATTAGTCTCCATACCTTCTGGATCATCTAGGCATATTTCTAGCACTCATATGAATACTACTAATAATTCATTAGTACTAGTATTATTGATTCTAATACCAGTCATGGGTCACAAGAAATCTGGTACTGTGTTTGTTCTAGTCCCATGATGACCATAGTAATGACCAAAACTAACAGATATGCTTCCTAAACCATAAACAAACAATAACACTGGCCTACAGCACTAAAGCAATGGAAATCATTGGTTAAACAGACCATCTGGACATTAGATATGGGTCAGCAACTTTGTGACATGATGTCACATCTTAGAACAAAAGAACCACAGAATGATTTGGGTTGGAATGCACCTTAAAGATCATCTAGTCCCAAACCCCTGCCACGGGGAGGGGCATATTCCACTAGACTAGCTGGCTCCAAGCCCCATCCAACCCAGCCATGAACACTTCCAGGGATGGGGCAGCCACAGCTTCTCTGGACAATCTATGTCAGGGACCTACAACCCTCCCATCACCCACATAATACTGGAGATGGACCTCTCATGGCTTTTTGCCAGTCTACATTGTCATCCAGTTCTGCAGGATAGGAAAAACTATACCAGGCTCATCAGGACACAAAGCTGAAGGTGTGGTCTGTCCCACAGACAGGAAAGCCAAAACCCTGATCCTTCTTGGGTAGCAACATCTCATTTTTGCCATCAAGGGAGCATCTACAGAGTTGCACCTCTGTATCACTAACAATTCTACACAGGGCCGACAACATAGACTTTAACATTCTTTAACATAAAGGAGTATGATTTATGACAGCCTTTACTTTTCCCAGACACAGAATAAAAGCAATTTTTGAAACCATAAAAAATACGGAACATCAAATAACAGAACACTAGCTCCAGATTTGGTTGCACAGTTCTCTAGAAAAAAACAATGTGGAACTTTTCCCCCACACACCCCCCCGCCCCCAATAAAAAGGGACTCGAGTAACCTCTTTAGAAAGTCACACCATAAGCAGGCTCAAAACTGCTTTTAAACAAAACTTCATAGAATATTTGTACTGTGTTTAAGCCCACCTGGGTATTAGCCTTTCACAGGGGTACCTGACCATATGCAGCCCGTCCTATCACAGTATAATTTCATGCAGAACTGTTTCAGGGCAAACCTCTCATTTTCCTGAGAAGTTCTTTGCCAAGGGATTGAAGAACCCCCTCAGATCTCAGCTCATGCTGGCTCCCAAGCTTTGCTATTTTGTACATTTATTTTTTCTCTCTACAGGACTACCAAGCGTATTTGCTCCTACCTACCACATCACACAGTCAAATGCCTTTTATATTTCTGAAATAAAACTAATGGGGATAGTTCAAATCTCACTTGCCAACATCAGGAGACAAGCCAAACTTGCATTCAAGGCAGATGGTGGAAGGCATTGAAAAATGACTGATTCTCTCCCTCGGTGGTTCCACAGTTTATTGAAAAACAAGCAATTCATTGTTCCTCTACACTAAACATTGCAAAGTCAGAAATGGGCCATGGGTGAGTTTTTTCAAAGCTCTCTAAGAGATTTGGATGTCAGTTATGCTCAAATCTAGCCAGACCAAATCTTCCAAGTGCGTCAGGACATCAGATCACCAATATGAGTTCCAAGGAGGGTATATAAAATGAGGCTAAAAACAGGGCAAGCACACACAAAATCCCTCAATTACTTTCCTCGTTTATTTTAATCTTACAAGAGTTTAGAGGAGAAAAAAAAAAAGGGCTCCAAATGTCTGTGACTTAGTATTCACTTTACTTTTTAGCAATAACATGACATTCTAAACTGAAAAAGGCTCTTCCAGATCTATTTGTTTAATAAACAGTACTTCCAATTACACAATCATTTGTTGTTAAAGAGACCACCCACAGTAAAACACAATCCCTTACCTGTTTTAACATCAGACCCAGAAACAACATAATAGCATTTTAAAGGGGTATTAATTTAATGATAAGCTCTACATGTTCACTCAAAGTTCAAGATACCATCACATTTTAATGGTCTATTAATGGACAACTACTGGTTACTTCTTATTATTGATGAGGAAGGAAAATTGTTGAAAACAAATCTGAATGATGCAGATGCTGCAACTGAAGCAGTCAAATGAATTAGGAGTTAAACTAATGAGTCCAACTGTGTCACCACAAAGAGTATGTGGCCAGATCCACCAACAAACCAACTGACATTTGTAGAAATATTCCCAATGAATCCAAAGCATCCAAGTTTTTGGAAAGTTAAGTAATCCACAAGCAAGCCATCTGCAAATACATGACATTCAAGATGGAAATTCAGTACATGTTCACTGTGAAGAAATTATGAAAGTTTGACTGTTTTGAATCCTTTTACTCTAATTTTCAATAATCCCTGATATTATAAATCACAGTTTCAGAAGGAACTATAGGTATAAACTGCATCCCAGCACAAGCAAGGTCCTTGTTTCATTATTATGTGTGTTTTTCCAAAGCAGAACAGTCAATACTTTCAGTATTTCATGAATCAGGAGCATCTGCAAGTGGTAGTCACAAAAATCCCTCATAGAAGATCCAAAAAACATTGAATATGTGGACTAACATTTGAGTCCAGAAATTGCTGGGCAAAGAACTAAAGAGTTTAGTTAATTCAGATTCCTTGCAAATCAACCAAAAAGACTTGGAACATACGTAAAATATGTTATCTGGGTTGTAAGTTTCATAGGAACTGTTCCGAATACATCAGATTTTCAAAAATAAAGACCATCTTAATACAATTTCTATTTGCAACATGAGAAATGAATGGCAAGAGATCAATATTGCACAGCATTTTATGAATGGATTGGCTTGTCAACAGAGCAAAAAGGTACACAAAAATGCACTGGCCAAGTGAGGGTTGTTTAAACGTTTTCATTTGCAGTGTACTATGAACACATGCAATTGGCTGGAATTCTACTGTCAAATTTGGACAAAATCACTGTTAAATGACTGCTTTTAGATCACTTAAAATCTGAAGGCAAAATCTGAAAGGGAGGTGCCTTTGATATTCAACCAGATGCCAAGAAAATGAAACCCACAGAAATGTGAAACTTTTTGAAAACTTTTACAATAAGCAAATTGCTCAAGGGCAGAAAGATAGGCAATGACAGAGCAAGGAACAGAAGCCNACTTTCCCACAACATCCATCTTACTCAACTGCCCAGTATAGAGATGGATGGGAATGTCATTTAGCATTTCTCCCCATCATTCTGGAAGCACCTTAAAAAAAAAAAA
>VXAU01004203.1:1995910-2022950 GCA_013399695.1 Formicarius rufipectus | reverse complement strand
AAAAAAGAAAGAAAAAAAAGGTAGAAACATTGGAGATCTGTGGAAAACTCGGGTACATCCTTTGTCTTTCTTCTTGCAAATGTATTGTGAGTCTGAGTTTGCTGTTAATGCGGAATGAAGGAAACAAGAGGGGACACAAAATGGGATTCAGAAATTCATCAGTGGAGAAGGTTGTCACTGGCTATGCACATACAAAACACAGTCATGATATCTACCCCGCAGGAAAAAAAAAAAAATTGCATGGCCATCCTGCACTGCTTCTTATATCTATTACGAAGACAAAGTCATCTATTAACCTATCAACTAGCTGGAGGAATTGTGAGAGGCAGATGGTCCATTTGTTATTAACATGACAGGACTACTCATATTCTTGGTAATAAACTACCTACATGGATTATGTAGACACAACATTTCCTCTCCAAGTTTCTTAAAAACCTCTGATATTAATACAGATGACAAATTCACTGACACATAAAAAGGATAAGTATCACAATGGAAAAATCAGTAAGAGGTTAGAAGTCTAAACATATTTAATCAAGGTGAACCACACAGAGCAAGTTCAGGTAATTTAATGAGGGGATGATGAAAATGTCAAATCACAACTTTTGCAGAGTTGCTACAGTAAAATGTATAAACAGACCAAAAATAAGTACAAATTGAAAACAATTTACTACACTTGAAACAATCAGAAGCATCTGTAAAGTCTGTGTTTTGGAAAAAGTGAAGATAAATTACTTTTACTGGAAACCTTTAGAAAACAAATCTACCTCAAATGCAGGAACCCACAAAGTGCTTCAGTGCAGCCTAATCCATATCGTGTCCCTTCTTCAACTTCTTCCTGCACACGCTCCCAAACTGGCTCAGATTAATGGCCCATTTTGCTGCCTCTTCATTGGCATTGGCACTGCAGCAGAACTCCACCCCAAAGAGGGAAACACCACAGGGAGAGACCCGACAACTCACGTGCGTTTGTTCCTCAGCACAACACATTGGAACAGCAAGTTTGGGATTTCACACACATCCCCTTTCATAAACTGATCTAAACGATACAAGTGCAAGTCCACATGTGGTCGTTAATTTAAAGTAGTTGCTCTGTTTAATGAGAAGCCATTGGAGGCTTTTATTTCTCCACATTTTCTGCTGGCTGCCAGAATGCCCACGAGCAGCTTCCAGAACTCCACAGCCACAAGGCAGTGATACGTCAGCCCTGCAACAACTGCAAGCTCTCCCCCAACTCCAATTAAAACCATACTCAAGTAAGCCCCTTTTAAACCAAAATATATATGCCTGAATTTAGATCAGCTCCTTCAGTTTCTGCCAGAGCAGAGACGAGGACAGCATTTACTGACATCCGAATTTTGGTTAGTGGGTCATATCAAGTTACATGGAAATAAAACCCCACTTTACAAGCAGCAATTACTATAAGACCTGAGTGATTTGGGGCATGTTAGGAGGCAAAAAGTAGGAGAAGTACATAACTGTGTGTCTTGCTACTAAAGAAAATATGATCCAGAAATGCAGGCAATGTTGAGTGAAAAAAATTGTGGATTTTATTCAATCTGATCGCCAATTAAAATAAATATTACACTTGGTTAAGCTTAGAAATTCACTTTATTTGAAATCATTGTAACACAGGACACAAGGGAAGATGTTAAGCATGATTTCCAGTGAAGTTAATAGTTTTGTCAACAAAATACTATATGAGCTGTGATATTTATGTAAGCAATATCTTCCAGAGTGCCTACAGGATTCAGGAAAGCAAAAAGACTTCAGCTTCTCTCTTGAATTGGTTGTGGGAGCATCTTTTCTATAGACTATTTGAAACAGCAAATTCCCTTAGAGAGTGGCAGAAATACTTTCTCAATGCAGAGTCTGGGTATACACAGAGGGCTGGGTATACACTGTAGCACAGAAAGGCTACAGTCCCCCAAATAAGTGCCAGCCACTGTGAAGTAAGTTAATGTCCTTAAAAGTGGTTATTTTACAGAGAGAAACCTTTGCTCTGTGTTTTTCTTAGCGAACACTAGTTTGCCAATACTGGCCATACCTCCCTGTCCTTTCAGAAGGTTTGTGATTTGCTTTGGGGAGGGTCCCCTCATGTCATATGCTTTTTTTTTTACCATTCTTGGAATTTTTCTACCACTTCTCCTCACTACAAATTGTCCTTTTGTTACCTCAGTCTTTGATGGCTCCGCATCTTCTCTCTTACATTACCTACATTTCACTCCTGAAATATCCCTTGTAAACTCCAACCCACTACTCCACTATAACATACTATTCTATGTGCTAAGCTGACAGGATCAGCAAACAAATAAAATAATGTATTTGAGCCTTGGGACTGAACAGATGACTGATGAGGCAAATACACCTTGAGTGGAGAAAGAAGAAAGAAAGAATTCAACTTGACAGGGGAGCTGGACCACGCAAGCCTCCCCCAGCCTTTCATCATGCATATCACACGAGAAACACTGCAGAAGCATGGGCTTATAAAAATAATCTACTCACCATATCCAGATGGTGAGTGGGGAGAGGAATAGCCTAGCTGCTGGAAGTGTTTTCCCACCTTGTATTCAGATTTTAAAGTTCTGGGAAAAAGTGATGTCACTTGAGGTGACTTGGCAGTCTGTGCCCACAAGTTTGCTGTCTGGGCTAGCAAAAGGTACGGATTTTTATAAAAATGGGTAAAATCTTTTTTTCCACCTCAATAATTAGGTCCTAAGTTTTATTTGACCATATTACTCATAGACTTCATGACTTCACCTCTCTTTTGGGCAAACAAAAGAGCAGCTTATTTAAGGATTTCTTCTTGGCCGGGGGGGGGTGGGAGGGAGGGGAGAGAGAAGGAAAAAAATCATAAGATTTTGTATAACTGTTATCCAGAGGCAGATGGGAACATTAAGAGACTTGAAAGATGGGAAATGATAATAATCTTACTCTGTGTGATCTTACCTTCTGCTCACCCTGGCCACTATATTAGGAAATGTGACTTAAAGGCACATTTATACAAGACAACAATAGTTTTATAGCGTACGATACTATATTGCTAGGATGCATTTCTGAAATCATCAACAAAACTACCCTCTCCAGCCATATATTAAGGAACCTCTCAGCAGCTGAAAAACTGGATTAATCAAATTAGTCACAGTCAAGATGATTAACATTAGAACCCCAGATCTGGATTTAGACATATAAATAAATAAAACCTTGAATTAAATGTGATGAGCACTGAAAATTAGGTCACACATACACAGAGAGGAATTTTACTAAAGACTTAAGTACAGTTAAGGCTCTTTCCTCCCCAGTTAGAAAATCTTCCCATGGGAGATATCCACAGCACTGTGAGTTTCTAAGGACAAGAAATGTCATACTACTCAGTACCCAAAGGGTTCATCCTCTTGTACCCGCTCAGCCCAAAGTCTCAAGAGACACACCAAATGCTCTGCCTTCAAATACGCTGCTGCCTCAGCAGTCCTGGAACCCAACCCAGTCAACTCCCACTGAAGGGATCATTGTCCCAAGCCCTCCCCTGTCCCTCTGCCCTCCGTCTGGAAATCACTCTTTGTTCAGCTCTGCTAAACCTCAATCAAAACAGTCTGGAGGGGACTGTTTACACACTTTAAATGCTCTACATTTGTTGATCCAGCTAATTCTCTAGACACAAGAATATTTTTCTGCAGCAAGTCGTCTGAGATTGTCATCTTTTAACAAGACACCATCCAACACAAGTCCACTTCCAGTATTTCTCTAGCACCCACAGCAGGCACCGGCTATTCTATCTCCTGAAATGAAATCACCACATCGAAACCTTCCAGCTGAATGGGCCTGACCTTTTTAAAGCAGAGCTATTAATAGGATAGAATAAACTGCAGGACTCCAGCAACCAGGTTAAAAACTCAGTAAATAGCCAGGAGACAACATGAAATGAGACCAAGTGGTTTGTACTTAATGAAGTAGACGATATCCTAAAATTAAATCAGCTTTAAATAACTGACATATGCTTTTAAAATGTAAAGGTACATCTGTATTGGTGAATGAAAAGGAAAAAAGCCTAGTTAAGGGCAGTCTGAGTTTCTATCCATTTGTATTACAAAACAATGAAGCATGAAATAATGATTGTTAATATACATGTTTCCATGCGCTGCCAAACTAAGGACAAACCCCAAATCAGACTGACTCTAAGAGGAAAGTACCTACTTTTCTTCCCACAAATGTGCAAGTCTCTTATATAAACACATAATTGTAAAACGAAGTTTCACAATTGCATTTTCGTAGTTAAAAAGTCAGAGAGATATACAGAGTATCTGCTGCTGTTTTCCAGCTTAAGGCTGCCAACACAACACCAGAAGATTTCAATGTAACTCCTGAGAACAGCACGATGTTTGGAACACAACCTGCTTTCCCTGCCCCTGGACACTTTCAGCTGCAGCTCAACTTGTCTCCTGCCAGCTGCAGCACAAATTCCAGGAGACACAGCTACCACTGGGCATCCTCAGTCACCAAAGCCTGGGAGAAAGACCCACAACAGCTTTTCAGCTGCTTGTTAGAGAATTACAGAGGAATTTTCAGTCACAAAAAAAAAAAAAAAGAAAGAGACAAAAAAATTACAGGTTCACTTCACATACATTGAACTCTGTCTCTCTGGATTAATTACAGAGCAAAGCTGTGCCTCCATATTCAAGGCCTGAAAGTTATGGTGCCACACAAAGGGTAAAGTTTAAATTAATCAAAGCCTTTTTATGTGCTATCCTCATATTCATCAGTTCCACACTCCGACAAAGACATTCCCATTACCAAATCCTATCAAATAATCAAATAGAAAGCATTATTGCAGTACCCTTCAAAACTCTTCTAATGCAAAGCCAACTGTAATTCTTTTGCACTTCTCCTAGGAAGGGATCAATTCAAAGAGACATCAGTTTCTACAAGAAAACTCCCCACATTTACGAACCATTACTGAACAAAATTCTTCTAAGTATTTAGCTCACACTCCAAAAAAAGATGGACCAATGATGCACGCAATATTTCCTTCTAGTAGCCTCCCTCAGTGTAGACAACTATTGCATTTTTTACACATCTTGCCTACACAACTAAAACCAAAAAGTGTACACTCAAAATCAAAGAAATAGTCTACATAAAAAGCTTTAAAGAGTCTGAAATAGATGGATAGATGAACTTAATCTCTCCAGTCAAGGATTTCAAATTATTACAGGTTGGATTATCAACTAATTCCTGCTAAGTGTAGCATTAGAAACATTAGTTAAATGAATGGTTGCACTTGTCAGCTGATGAATGAATCATAAATGTGGCATCACATATATAATCATAAGGAGATGTAATGATTTATTTTTGAGAAAGGGACATTATCAATAGGACAAGAATTTTAACATTGCAATTTTTTGAGTCTCTTAAACCAGGCATAGTCAGGAAAAAGCAGTAACTGAAAAATGCAGAAGGGTTTTGGGATCATTGACTTTATCAATGCCATTATTACTCACAATACCTGGAACATGTTTGGCACATTGCTCAATAAAAGGTTCAACCAGTGCTTCAAATGTACAAAATACAGCTTAAAGCATTTCAGGAACAGAAGCTGGAGGAGAAAGCAGAAGACACAACACACTGCCAAGATCCCATTGTCTATTAACAACTCTGATTTTAGGCATATCAGTGTAATGTGACAAACCATCAGCCAGGATTTCATACAAGACAAAATTGCTATTACTCAGACAACTAAACAGTACTCAAAATTGTCATGTAGAGCCTGTCCCCTATTCCTGTAGAAATGTCTACAGCAAAAAAAAAGAATTTTCTAGCCATGTAAATCTGTTTTGCATATAATCCCAAGTCTTAGCTCCTGGTATACTGTGATGATGTCAGATTTTCAGCTTTTATTAAAAAATAATTTAGCTGTTAGGATTACAAAGGAAAGCGTAACAGAAATGAACTGAAAACAGTCAGATAACAAAATTCCTATTTAGATACAATTACGTTTATTGCTTGAGCAAGTAACAATAGGAAGCAGATGAATCATTTTGCCTTGTGGTGTTGACAATAATGTTTTGTGTGATATTAAAAAAATAAACTAAGGTAATGAGACAGTGGCTCAGAGGACTTTGTGATCTGCAGCAGCCTGACCTGAGCTACCCTGAGCTGCCAGTGACAGGCAGGCTTGGGGCCACCACAGCAACATCACTTGCTGCTGGCACCCTCTGCTGCCTTTGGGGTCCCTTCTCCTGTGGGAGCCTGGTGGCAGCTCAGAGGATTCAGTGGGCACAGACCCACTGGAAGACACTCAATACACACAGGGCTTTGGAGGCTCCAGGATGGCTGCACTCCTCTGCTCTAGGCATGTGATCACAGTTAAAATAAGGAATAGCAGTACATGGAATAAAATATCCTCCACGGGAGGTGTGTTACTGGAAAGAGATGGAGAAAACCAAAAGGGTCTGGAGCACAGCAAACCCTGAGCCAAGCCCTGCTTCCATTTACACTGATGAGAGGAAAAGGACACAATAAGAGATGTATAAACCCCACTTGCTTGCTATAATGTAAAGAAAACTATTCTAAACAAGAAGCAGCCTATTCTGGAAAACCCTCAGGCTAACAATTTAATTTCTGACTGCAGAGATATTACCTTGTTAAATCAACAGTCAGTGAAAGGCTTTTACTTCTCCCTGTAAATGCATTCCTAATCCTTCCCTTTCCCGCTGGACTCCTGCCACCAGATGGAGGATACATCGTGTGGCACTCGCAGGGGAACAAACAGGGGAAAGCCACAAGCCTGTGCAAGGATCTTGACTCATTCCAAGCAAATAAATACAGTTTAAGGTTGCTGTCTGCACAGAGGCTGAAGGGAGTACTTGGGCCAGCAGTGTAAGGACACAGCAAGTGGCCCCTCGCACAGTTGCTGGTGGAAAAGCCATACAGCAGTGGTTTTATGAGGAATAAAGTCATCCACTTGAAACTGCGCTGAGAATAATATACCAGTAATTTATGTAGTTACCACTTACAGACTTTAGATGAGAAGGTGCTATCTAGCCAACACAAGATTTATTCTTTTTAAAGGCATTTCCTTCTTCAAACAGAGAGTAACACAAGGAGGGTTTAGTTTTGTTGTAAGCAGTGTATGCATTGTGAATAAATTCACTGTAGAAAAAGGGAAAACAGTTTAACTCTTCAACCATCTGCTATGGCGTGACCCTGCTAATTTAGGACACAGTCAAGCAATTTTAGCGAAAACAGAAATTATATCAACTTCAGTGAGAACTCTGCTGAAAATCTGCTGAAAATAGGAGTGAGAAAACTCTTATTTATGTCTGGAAAACTCCCATCTATTCCTTATTCACCCAGTCCTCTGGCACTGAATACGGATGGTTTTTTCTCCTGTTGCTTCTGACAGATTAAGCAATTCCAGAGCTGCCCATAATTAATTTTGGCATGAAGGTAACTATCCTTGCACGATCTGGAAGACAAATTAAGTGTCAGAGAAAGGCACCCCAGAGTAATTTGTTTCTTGCCTTATCTACAAGGAACAGGTGTAATTTTTTAACAGGTGTGATAGGCCAGCACTAGACAGTGACTCATCACTACTCACTTAATAAACGTAAATGCAAGAGAACTACTTTGAGTAGTAAGAGTAGGGAGAAAAACAGAAATCAATCAGTAAAACAAAACAACGTGACCCTCTCCCCAAACACTCCTTAGGTGAGTGTCACACATCCAAGCCATTATGTAGGTTCAGGATCTGCAAGGAAGCAGACAAGCAAATCCTGTTCATAGCAGAGCAGATTTCTGGGACCTGCAAGGAATCCTCATCTGTGCCACAGACTCAATAAGGTACCTGAGGCAGGTGTCTCACATCACAGTCCTACACAGCACTGACCCAACCAGCTCCAGGGCTGGTGTTATGATCTGAAGCACGTCAGGGGCAGATGAGGATCCAATGACAACAACAGTTTTGTTTCCCTAACCATCATGATACGATAGTGCCTGCTAAGGACATAACCAGCACGTCTTCTGCTTGAGCAGCTCTTGTCTCTGAAAGGCCAGAGACCCTTTACTCAAGGTAAAGCAGCAACAGGGGTGACCCAAATGCTCATGCCATGTCTTCTTCCCTGGGGAGCAAGGCAGCAGAAGAACAGAAAGCCACCAACAGAGACAAGGCCACACAGGCACAGACTGGGCTTGCAGGATGCCACTACAGGATTACCAGGCATAGACATTTCTGTGTTAGGTGGGATGTTATTTATTAACACTGGAAGTACAAACCTGTCATCCCCAAGCCTTTCTTGTTTACCTCACCTCTCCCCTATCATCTTAAATCCTGCTATTCTCTCTCTCTTTTCTCAACTCAAGATTACTTTTGGTTGTCTTATCAGTCTCCTCCAGACTGATAGTTTCAAAAGCAGATATATCCTCAATGTGTGTGTCTGACAGGCTTGGCCTCACTTTTTATGACACCTCTGCTGACAGCATGTCACCACCACAGATACACAACTGCAGCTGAACAAGCCTAAGGGCTCTGCAACCAGAAAACATATAAAGTTTTCTTCCTTTTATACGAAGATTTCCATTGTGAACGTTCCACTGGATATTAATTATCAATCTAGCAAATTTTATACCATCAGAAAATGCTACTGAATCACTCGGGACAGACCCAAGAGGTGGGCATAAATCTCAATTTCGGCCAATAACTGAAATGGAAATATCAACTGAGTCTTATCAAAAAGACATTACCCTCTTCTCATCTCCAAAATGTAAATGTTGAAAATTTCCATCAGCTTTAACCCCGAACAGAAAAACTGTTTTTCCTCTCGCTCTCAAAATCACTGGGAAATCAAGGTCAATCACATCAAAGCTCTGACACACACAGTGCTTATTCTTGGCCTTGGTGAAATCAGTGTCTTCCTATCTGACACTACAGCGAAATCCAGATTCCAACTGCAAAACCCGGGAGCTCCAAGAGGAACTGAACAATCAACGTCTGCTCTGATTTTAACAGCTGTGAGTTCCAGTGCTCCTCATTACGTTCACCTGAACACAAATAGTCTCAGGCAGGAATAGAAACCAAAACGACAAAACCCCATATTTAATCCACAGTCTACCAAAAACACTAACCATTACTCCAGAGGAACCAGAGAGGGATGTAAGAATTTAGAATATCAGTACATCACCAAAAAAGTTATAAAAAACACGGCTGTCTCAGTTCAGCACAAAGTGACTTTCATTGCCCACGGAGTTCACAAACCCATCAGTCAGACACGAGTCAGCCAAGAAGCAGGGGAAAAAATGACCAAAACCCTTTTGGTGGCTAAAATTTCTTCCAGAGAAAATCAAGACACATTACATGGAATAAACGATTTCAGGGAATTTTGACAGAGGCTGTAATTTTCTAGGGATGCCAAGCTGGTATCTTCAATAACACTGATTAGATTTCAAAAAAAATTAAAAAACTTTCCATAAGTCTACTTATTTAAAGTGGTATTAAATCTAATACCAGAAGAAAATAATAATCTTATATACATACATAGAGGTTGCAATTAAAATTGGGAGAGGGTATACAACAAGCTACCCAGGTTTTATACATACCATGTTAAATTCACGTTTCCATATTACAATGATAGAGTATCAATGGATTATTATGCATTTGTTCTGCTGATAATTTCATTAAGCTAAGAGCTCTTTGTTTTTGTTAGGGTTTGTTTCATTGTTTGTTTTGTTGTTTGGTTGTTTTTTTGTTTTGTTGGTTTTTTTTTTTTTTTTGGGGTTTTTTGGGTTTTTTTGTTTGTTTTGTTTTTGTTTTGTTGGTTTTTTGTTTTGTTTGTTTGTTTTTAATTAATAACATCAATATGGCTAAAGGCCGGAAAAGATTTCTAGTTTTCAGGCTTATTGATCTCCAAAGGTAGTTTAGCAATTACATTATCAGCTACAAAATAAAATCAAATTCCTCTGAAATCCATAAAAATCTAATGTATACTGATAAAAGGCGATAGTTCAAAGAAAATTCCAAATTAGTGTATAAGGGTTACTTCTGCCAAAACAAGCAGCCTCTTGGACTCTGTGTTCAAGAAGATACTTGAAAAATCACATTCTCCCCAAGTACAGATGTGACACACCAAACATTCTCTGGTTTTCAATAGGAAGTGTTGTGCCTTTACACACCATGTCCCGTCACCCACATTTTGATCACTTAATCAAGTTTTTGACAGAGTGAAGAAGAATTGTACTGGTGATCTCCCAAGCAAGAACTAACTCAGAGCAGGCAACACTCTCCAGCACTCCATTGCACAAGCTGAATGTGCAATAAATAACTACTCATCTGCTTTTTACGTCATCTGTTTGAATTTAAGCTGGATCCATGTTTAAAGGGCATATTAAAACATATCTGTCATCTTTATAAAATGCAGAAGTACCACAAAAAATGATGGATGGAAGCTGCTTTTCTTTCCCCCCTTCAATAAAAATATTGTGAAGAGCAGCTAGGCAATATTTAGGAAGGAAGGATGTATTTAGGTGCTTAATGAAAACATGCATTTGCCTGACAGAAAAAAAAAAAAAAAATCAATTTTTTTTTCCTTTTCTTTGCAGAAGAGTCAGAAACACCTCAAGGTATAATACATCCATTACCTGAGCCATAATTATTGGCTGTGAATTCTCACAGAATGCTCTGATGCATTTGGCATTGGCACGGAACAGGAGGCAGTTTCAATTACCTGCCTGATCTGTGAAGTTTATTGATCTTCAGAAGTTGGATGAACTTGCACAGTCTTAACAGTGAAAGCAGAGATGATGTTGAAAATGTCTCCTGTTTGTCCTCCTGGCTTTTTGTTGCTTATTGTTGTTGCTTTTAATTAACAGGGCTATGGGTTGTTGGAGTCTACAACTTTTATATCACTGGGCATAAATTAGGAAATAGACATTTCAATATCGTCTTCATTTCCTATGTAAACAAGCGCAGTATTTTAAAAGTGTTTCATATTTACATAACTTAGCCTTGTATTATATTTTAAGCTTTAAGATTGTTACCCATTCTTTACCTGAAATCAGAACGTTTTTAAAGGGAGACAAAATTTAAAAATCGGTCTGAAAAGAATCACTCTCAGAACAAACCTTCCTTAACCGAAACAGAAATTACAGGTATAACATATAGGACTCTTAAGTTTATCTTAATTATAATGCTAAGACTAATGCTTATGGGGTGGAATTCACCATTTTATCCAACATATGGCTGCTGGTGAAAATATAAGTTCATGTTTTGTCAAATGGAATATTCTCCATCATCAATGTGATATAAGTAGGAAGAGATATAAGTAGGTAAAAATACTGCTAGCACTTGGAAAACTTCTTTTCAACTCACTAATCCTTTTTGTTTTCTCCTCCATAGAAGCCCACTGCGATGGAGAGAGCTGCTGTGCCATGTTACAGCTGCTGCAGGTCTGAGTGCTGACAATAGGGTTTGTTTACCCAGTTGAAGTGGCAGCATTGCAGTCCATCTTTATAGATTTTATAAGGATGGTGATTCCAGTTTACTGAGTATCATAGAGCATCTGGCAGTTATACCCCTGGGGGAGGCTGACTGATAAATTTGCAGACCCGCTGCAGCAAGGCCGGCAAAATCTCCTCTTTAAAAACAGCTCTCAAATAGTCTCTGTCACACACAAAAAAAAAGTGTGCAAAGAAGGAGCTCCTACTTTATTTTGAAACCAGACATTAAGTGCCATTCCAGAACAAAAACTCTGATGACTTCCAGTTCTTTTCCAAGTCAGATTTTCCCAGTTGCACAGCTCCTCAGATGGGCATGTCCAGCAGGAAAGCCAGGATCACAAACAATGGTTTTACTACAGAAGGGAGTAAGAAAGGGCCACCACACTTTCCAGGAGAAAAAACTGGTAGAGAAGGCCTGGAATGGGACAGGGTACTAATACTGTCACAGGAGAGACGTGTCAGCAGACAAGGCTGGCATGGGAATTCCCTTAAAGAATCACAGGAAAAAGTGTAAAAAATACCTGAAGTTTTGTTCAGGATTCATTGATGCAGCTCCTCCAGTGAACCCGGGACATGAGGAACACCTGAAACTAAAAGCTAACCTAGTGCACTGTGTAAGTCCAGTTCCAAGACATGGTGCTCAACAAACATAAAAAGTAGAATAAAACTAAACAGCCCTTTTCATCCAGCAGCAGTAAAACCGGCGGGCAGAAAACGATGTTAAATCGTTTCAGCTTGTTGCACCAACAAACCGTATCAGGAAAGTTACCAAATATGGGTCTCATGGTAACCATTGCTGGGCACCACCCCACAAAATAATAAAGGGCTTCCATGAAAGTCAGGCCAAACCCACGGAATGAGTCGCCCTGGGAAACGCGGGCGCTGGCGGCGTGTGAAGGAGGGGACGGCGGCGTGAGGAGCACAAAGCCCCTGGAACGCAAAGCAAGGTCCAGGCACTGCTGTGGGAAAGCAAAGAACCACAGAGGGCTTGGAGCATTGGTTAGGTGGAAAAACAGGAAAAAAGCCAAGGGTTACCCCCAGATGACAAAGGGCATTCCATTGTTTCGGTGACTGCTAAACACAGTCAGCAGCTGGCTGTGTTCTGGGATTAGTGCAGCCTAAAATGTAAACTGAGGACAATGTTACAAGTACAGAGGTCTGGACAGCACAATAAGGCAATGGGAGAAATAACTAAATGATGACCAGTTTGTGGGCTCAGTCTCCTCTTGACTGCCTGAACATCTGCAGCATGAAAGATGGTAAATTTGGAAAATACCAACCCTTTTAAGTAACTTCAATGTTCAAATAAAGAACACTCATTTTTAGTCAAATATGATTAAAAGTTATGTTTTAAAGAAATAACCCACAAATTATTAATGCTGAATAAATATAGATTATTATAAAATTGCTTTTAGGACTAATTTCAGATTTATACTGCACAGAATAATACATTAGGAGAAATTGGTGGTGCTTCACATTTTTAGCCTGGGACTCCTACTCATATTTGGTCCCACTGTGTCAAATTATTTTCACACATGTCACACAAGTGTAAGATTAAAAAAAAAAATAATAAAAAAAAAATTTAAAAAAACCACCAACAACAAAAAAACCTGTTCTGGATAATGTAAATATTTTAGAGTATGTTTGATTTGGCCTGTGCGGACTTTTGTAGTAGCCACATTAGGAACTTGTGCTAAGAATTTTTAAAAGTCATTACTGCAACATAAGCTTTGAAAAAAAAAAAGATTACAGTGCATTAAACTGTAAGACTTGAGAAATTTAACAAGATCCTCAGTGTGCAGGTGTCCAAATGAAAAACTCTCAGATGAAAACTCAGTATTTGGTGTAAAAATAAAGAAATAAATCATGAAGCAACAATTTTTTACCCTTTCAATGAAAGGTCTATCTTATAAAAAATGAGATTAATTCATGCTATCAAGTTGGCCACCTGAACTAAACTTCCCAGAATTATTCTATTAACAGAGTATAGATCTCTCTCTTAGGAGAGATTCAACTATTTGTTCTATAATACCTCTGTAAATACAAACCAACATCTCAGCTGTCATATTCCTTTCAGTAATCCTGTGCCTGAAAATGAGCTGGGGGTTTTAACCCACAAACATACAAACAACCCAAAAAGCCCCAACACCAAATCAAAGCAAAATCCAAACCCTAACACCTGAGATACCCAGAGCTAAGGCCTTTTCCTTATTCCCTCATCCCACTTACTTATGATGACCCTCCAGGGCACAGTATGAAACACATTTTGGCAGCAATTATAATTGCAGGGAAACTGGCATTGCAAAGAAACAAAATCTTTTGCATTTACAGTCTCTTTAGTCTTCTTTAACCTTCAAACTACTTCGAAAAACCAAGATGAAAAATTATCTGCATGTTCCACAGCATCAACACAGCACATCTCCAAAGCTGAGAAAACATATGCTGTCAGCAAAGTACAAAATGATCTCTTTGATACTAATACCTGTGATAGTAGCATGATAATAACGACGTGTGACAACTTCTCCCTGCTCTCAAAATAATTATGGCTCTCTAGTACTCAACATCTGTGCTGCCAGATGTTTCTGTCAACCACGTAAGCACAAGCACTGCAGAAACCTGGCCAGCCTCCAGAGCTCTAGTCTCAGTACCTCAGCAGATGCAGGTGGTTTCCAGTAGTCCAATATTTGGAGCACCAAGCCATGCGAATCCACTTATGTAAACAAGAAAAAGGCATCAACAAATAATGTATCAAACCCAAACAAGTTCAGTGCAGTCTGAGAGCGACATTTCTGCCAAGCAAGTGAGAACTCAGACCAGTTTTAGCATGTCAGACCCCAAAAATAGTAATGTCGTGACGCGTTTCTGAAAATTCAATTTTCATTAAGCCTTTTTAACTTTAACACTGACTTTCATACACAGACAGGGTATGTGCCAGCTGGATGACACACAAGCTATTAATAAACAGTCATGTGCAGCAGAATTCTAAAATACCATATCAAACCCATAAATCATTCACTCTCAAGACATAAGTGGTAACTTAGCACCAAACTCCTTGCTTGAAGAGGATGATTTACATACAGTGCAGCTTTTATAGAAGAATTTTTAGTTCTATGTACTTCTAAACTACGGCAATCTGAAATCAAATTATCTTCAGCAGGGAAGCAATCCAAACTCTAGCTGAACTTTCTAAGTGAAAATAAACATATTTAAAATGGAATTAACTGCAACCAAAGGAAAACAGCCTTTCAAAAATATGCCTGGAGCACTTGGATGCTGAACCTTTTTGATTTTACACTCCTTAACTATTAAACCAACAGGTTTGATACAAAACCAAGTAAGAAGAACAAGGTGCTCTGTATTAATGACTCCTTCACCATGTTGTGTCCACAACCAGCCAGAGATGAGCCTGCCCTGTCCTGTCTGGCCAGACTTCTCTCTGTTTCTCAGGTCAGCCTTGGATATCCCTTTCCCACGGCACCCACTCTGGCCCAGAATAGGCACATGGAGAGCAACTCCAACTGCTGCAGCATCTCTCCAGTCCAGCACTGCTCTCCTGGCATCAAAGAGGGAGAACCTGTTTTAAAGGTCCAGCTCTTCTCTTCCCCCTCAACAACTCACTGTGGATCCACAAAGCTGCAAAAGCATTTTGGGATCCACTCAAGTAACACACTGATGGTCACACAGAGGATGCTCCTCCAAATACAGAAGGGCTTTTCCTAACCATTGCCCCAAAACATTTTACACAATCAGCAAATGAGGTCTATGTAATTATGCAATTTATTTATGAATTAAGGTGGTGTGTGTGGAATCCTAAAATACAGGTAAAATACTAACAAGAATAAATCCATCTCCTAGACCTCAGCAGAGCTGTGCAGCCTGAGTAGAAAAGTAAAGCAAAGCAGGTTTCACAACCAAAGAGTGAATCCAGTACTTGGAACCTGGAGATCAGTCTCCAAAGGGTAGTGAATGTGTATCAGCCTAAGTGTTCAGATACATAATTAAGTCAGAAATCATTAGGGCCTTTATGACAGCTCTACAGCACTAAAAGTCAAGGTTTCCACCATAAAACTTCTTTTTCATGCATGTAAAAATTAGCTGTCAGAATTATTTCTAGGTTCAAATACATCTTATAAGCTCTTCACCTTCAAGCAAATTAAACTGAAGTGGCCAATCATTTTTAAATGGCATAAAAGCAGTAAGTTCTAAGACTCAGATTGAACTCCGAATATTCAGCCTTTAACTTGAACTTCAACAATTAAGGTTTCATTGGCAGCAGTAGCTTCACCCTCCCTCCAATTCTGTGCTTACCATTTTCTCATTTTATGCAATCATGGCAAAGTGTGCATTCAGAGTTTAAGTAGAATAAGCTACACATACAGCCATTAATTTTAAGAAAACAAAGGCAGTGTTACTACTGGTTATTAGCATTTTAGTAGCTCAAAACAGAAGAATTTGAGTTCAAGACTCTTCAACATCAGCCACTGTATACATAGCAAATAAAAGCATTCACCACCCCAAAGAGCTTCAGCCTAACTGATAAACTACATTTTTAAAATCCATACTTTCATGTTCTTAGCTACTTTTGTTCCTCTCTGCAGAGGGACATTTCTCTTAAACAACTTATAAAAAATGAAGTGCATATCAATGTTATGAGCAACCTCATTCAATCTTCCTGGGACGTGTCTTTAGTTTACATATACCCATGGTTAATTTTTATTTATTTTTAAGTAAAAAAATAAATCCAAGTGTGTTCTTCCATATTCCTCAGGTATGCTGACATACTAGACAGCTCACCAAAACAAAATATTAAAATGGTCACACTGTTAACTATAGATCATTAAGTTTTAAATAAGAAACTCTGATCTAAGTTACACAACTGCAAATTCAGAACCATTCTGTGAAATTCAGGAAAATAAGTAGATACTAGGAAACTTGAATACAGAAAAAAGAAAAATGTTCAAATCTACTTTGAAAGAGCACTTAGGTAAATATATCTAGACCATCCCAAAGGTAGCTGCAAACTGTAGAGACTTCCTTTTAGTGACCAAACCAAGAGAAAATTATATCAGGAGCATTTATAAATTATACAGTTTGCCTTATTTCATCATTTTTCTTTCTACTCCTCTATGAACCACAGCTCCATTTTCATCATCATCAGTATACTGCTTAAAAAGATACTTATAATTCATATTAATTCAGAATTATTTTTATTATGATTTTTTTTTGAGTTCTTTCTATGTATAACAGGAACTATAGCAATTTACAATTCAGTCATGGCTGAATCCATATTTAGTCAACTACTCAAATCTGATAGTATAAGAATATGAGAAAAATTCTACACGATATTCAGGGGAAAGTGAATTTAATGTATTGGATTATTTCTTTAGAGAAGGGTCCAAACAACATTAGCTCAGACTTTTCTGATTTCTAGTGCCTAATAACGTTCATGTAACAATTCATGCAGGTCTTTTGTTTAGTTTTTAAGGGAAAATAAAAAAGATAATGAGTTTGATGAAATCAAAACATTACTATAGAACACACATTCTGAAAGGCATTCAAAAAAACACCATCAAGGAACCTTTTTTGTCTTGATTCTATCTTCACTTTCCCTAAATAATTAAGCCTCCTCTGAAAATTCAGACTTTTGTCTATAGAGATAAAGATTTTGCAAAGCTGTACTTCAGCATTTGCATGTATTAAAGACTGGAGAGAGACAGCATTTCCAATAGGTCTGAAATTCTTCTGGTACACAGGGAAAAGCAACTGAAAACATTGTTACATTTCCTTCAAGATCAAGCAAGGACTTCGCCAAGGAGTTTTCCTCCGTTACATACAAGCAGAGCCACATAATTAATTACCTGTAGCAAGTACTCACTTTAATTTTCCATACCTAATTTTCCATATCTAGTAGAATATGGTCTCGCTCAAAGTCGGTGCTCAAATAATACTGTAAGTAAAGATCATTTGATTTTACTCTGTATTGTCAAATATTCCCAGGGGAGTTTAAATACTGTCTCAAAAACATGCTAAGAGGAGCTCAATTAACTCCCTCTCAGCTATAATAATAGCAAACAAATCTGGGACACACACTAATGTTTCCATGATTTCAAACATCAGTGGGGGCAAAGAAAAATGAGAGCTTTTCTAGCAAACTTTAATAGCACTCACAGCTGAGGAGAAGTTAATACACTGTTTGTAATACCAAAAAGCATAAAGATGTATCTTGTAGCTGGAAGTGAATGGAGCAAAGAACAGTAATTTTCCATTACTCTCCAGTCATCACTTTAAAGGATTACAAACAGCACTACAATATACTTATGTAGCTTCTGGGATAGCTGCCCTGTAATTCTTGCTAAGGTCACACTTTTTCTTTTAAGTTCTCTTTTTACTGGGCTTATGAGGCACTATTTACATCCTGTATCACATTCTGGCATAAGAAACTGAAACTATTTGTGTACAGCTACAGTGAGCCTTATGGCAATTATTACCATCCCTCTGTGTGTAAAATTACTTTCCTCTCATCCTAGAAAAAGAAAATACTTTTTCTTCAGGGTTATAGATCTTGAATTACTGATGGAATATCACCATTCTCATCCCAAAGTCACTCTTCACGAGTGGCACAACAGCACATAACAAATACTTAAGACTCATCTTTAGATAAATCTGTTTTCTATCTCTGCTGAACTAAGTCACGTAATATAATGCAGCCAGAAACCAGTGTCTAACACACAATAAATAAAAGGTGTTAATGCCTTTATGCACCAAAAGATGCAGTATATCACCTAGTGTTGAAGATAATTCTTTGGGGATAGATTGGGTTATTCAGTAACTGCATTTCAATGCAAACACACTGAATTCCTTGGAGGGTAATATAAATCCCAGGTAAGTGTGTAAAGAAACCTTTAAAGAATATCCTTCTATGCTAAGAGGTGTTTCAGGAATGTCAGCTTGCTCTTGTCGGAGATGATGCAAATGGATCAGATCTCAAAGAGAGTCAGCTGTTTAGGAGAAATCAAACACACACGAGCAAAGACAGCTCATGAAGTCCCTCAGAAGTCAGAAGATTCTGGTGGCATCACACCCTCAGCTCAGCTGGGATGCCCTGGGAGGACCCAGGGATCTCCCTGAGGCAGTCTAGGGAAGGTCACTGAGGAAAGGCAGCCAAGCAGCAAGACATTTACATTCAGCACAAGCAATTCCACTGTTCTGCTAGAAAAATTCCAACATTCCCCCAAAGTGATCTCGGGAATGACCAGTTTTTACAATGCTGAGGAGGCAACAGGGCAAGGAGGAGCCTTCCACACACCAGACCTGGAGCTCTGGAGCACTAGGGCACTTCAGGGCTCCTCTGGCAGGAGCCCAAAGCCTCCTCAGAATGGCAGGGAAATCACTGGGCAGGAACATCAATAAGGAGTTCCTCACTTACCTGAGGCTCTAATTTGGTATAGGGCAATTTTATCTTTAATGTCAGTCTTAATTACATTAACTGTGGGGAAGGGATCCAGTCCTACCACCAGTACTTAATCCTGGGTATGACGCATCCTGAGCCGATTAACTGTTTCCCACACAGTAAAACCTTTTTAAATTCAAGACATACTAAATCAGGAGAAAATGAGAGAGGCAGAAGAGAGACCCAAACCTCCACAAGCCTCAGTCATCCTCAGGAAGGGACTGTGAGTGATCTGCACACAGCTGTGGCCCCACTGGCAAAAACCGGAAAAGGGGAGTAAGAGTGATCCATGCAGGAGGTGAAGAAAGCATTTTCCAAAATTCCAAATCTGTAAGACTAAAGATGGATTCAGTTTATTTAGCTTTGTATTTCTAAAATAATACCAAGTGATTCTTGTTTTAAGAGAGCCTTATTTCAAAGTGAAAATAAACCAAAACCTAAGTTTTGCCAATGGAGAACTGCAAATCCCAGATAATGTCTGTCCAGCTTGGCAGTACCAAAACCAGCTCTGTGTACCTTCCAGAGGCTCCATGGCAGTGCCCGGCTCTGCCTGGGCTCCTGCAGCCACCAGAGCCCAAACCCTCTGGTCTAGTTTGGTTTGTTAATCAGAATGGAATCTCTCAAGGCCTCTCAGGCATTCTAGATAAAACAGCTGATGAATAAAGGAAAAAAAGCAGTAATTCCAAAAATTTAGGAGTTAGTGCTAGCAGCCTCTATCAGATGGAATTATCATTGTTTTTAGAGATGAGCTGATGCAGAACTGCAGAACCCAATCTCACCTGACCACAGCTGACAAGAGGCAGAGGTATCAGTGCAGGCTGGAGCCTCTGAAAGGTACTTTAAGAACTGCTTTCTTCTCCACCAGAAACCCACTGCAGGCAGTGGGATGGGTGGCAGAACTGCCACTGGACCATCGACTTCAGTGCATCTTTTCAATCTGCTTCTAAGACATTTCTCATTAGTTTACTTGACCCATAATGTGAGAATTCTGGGCATGTGCTGCAATAAAGCATTTATTTCAAGGAGTGTTCACAAGTGCTGCAGAGCATGTGGAGAAACCTCTTCTTGTGTTTCCTCCTGCTCTGGGTACTCAGAGGTACAGACACCAATATGTGCTCTCAGTTCACAGATACCAATTGCAGTTTTACAATAGGGTCACAATATAGAGTTAATCTGCCTGTTTATAAAATGAAAAAATAAAAACTATTTGAAAAAATTTCCTATTCCTTTAAGAAATTTCTAAAAAAAGGGATCCATATTCTGGGTTTGTATCTGAAAGTAGGAAAATTTTTCATTATATTTTGTGTCCTCACATTATAATTAGCAAACAGAATTAACAGCATTGCCAGTAATGCCTTGTGAGGAACTCATTCCACATCCAAAGAACTATTGCTTTCCAACTTGTACTCCAAAATCTTTTCAGTACAAGTAACAAATTTTAGTGCTCTCAGTATGCTTCAATACAAGATTTGAAAAGACTGATGAAACACAAAGACTGGGGGAAAACAAAAATTAGGAAGAAATCACTAAATCAGTTTTTCTATACCACATACACATTTTGCCTTGTGTTGAACCTTACGATGACAGTTGGCTAAAGAATATCCAACAATAAAACAAAATCGTAATTACACTGGTTCCATTCTCCACCGTTTCTGTGCTGTATACTTTTACTTGCAATTTAATGCTTGATTGCTGTTGTAATTTGTTACCACATCAGACTAGGAAGCCCAGGTATCTATTTTCATGTGGAGATACTTCTGTACTGTAATCAACTTAATCTTACATTCTACATAATACTTACATCAGTAGGAACGAAATAAGCCCCCCAAGCTGTATTTATTTCTGAGCAAATGCTACAGAATGCCAAGAACTATATTAGATGTAGAGGCCCCTCTTCTAGTGCAGAACTGTGTCCTTACTAACTCTCTGGGCATTTGTTACACAGTCATTGGGGTACTTTGAGTTCTTACAGTTTCAAGGGAACTATGAATACAAGTAGTACTTCTGGCTTTGGGATGAGAAGGTATTCATGTTCAGCCACAACCACAGGGAGAAATGGTACTGAGCACCAGAATATATGACAGCTTTGAGAAGTGTTGTGTGAACGACAGAACTTCAGCTATTGTGCAAAATTACATCAGTGTATTCACATCAGCACAAACCTGCATATATAAATAGACATCTATGCATATATATATGCCTCTAGAAAAGTCTTAACAAAGGTTATTTAATTTTTTGTAAAAGTTTTTCATTAGAGCAAAACAAATACCTTTATTAACATCATGGCTTATTTATCTTCTTAGCACATAAACTGAATAATTCAAAACCAAAATCCCCCACAGGGTCTCTGCTAGGATCTTGAGGAACCATGCAGATATAACATTTTTTCCCCCTTACAGAGTTTAATTTTCTTAAATAGTTTCTAAAGATATTAGTAAAGAAAAACAGGCATGATGATACAGAAGACGACCATTTGTATATTTTAGGTCACTATTTGCACTGCTAGCAACACAGCAGCAGGTTCCATTTGCCTTGCACTAAGCATGTCATGAATAATTCAGGTCCATGCTTTGTTCCCTAAATAGTTGACAGGGAACAGAAACTTTGTTCATGACCCGTATGGCCTTTTTTGAAGCTTGCCTGTTCATTTAATCAGGCACATCACAGAGCCCATCACCTAGGTTGGCATCTATTAAAAACAAAAGCATTCAATAACTATTAGTAACAAATGGCCACAAAACGAGCAACTTCACAGTGCTTCCACCTTTTGCTCACGAACAGCACTCAGCCAACTATTTAAATAATTAAATGCTCTCAACCTGCACAGCAGCAGCCCTGGCTCACACAGCCTTCGACAGGAAACAGATCTCAGAACCGCTGGGAACACGTTCCTGCCTCAGCCACAATTATAGTTGTAAATATCTGAGCTCTCTGCTAAATCACAGATGCCCTGTTGGAACAAAGAAAGCAATTTCCACCAAAGGTACATTGACATTTTCATGGACTCCTTACACATTTCCAGTTGTCAATCATTCTTCCAACTGCCTCCTCTCCCTCCACTTTGGAGAAGTCCTGAGCTCCTCCAATCTCTACATTCCAGTCTGTCTGGAGCATAACAGTAGCATCAGATTGTTGAGTCAAGGCAACATCCTTCAGAATCCTCGTCATTTCACCTGTTCAAGGACTATAAGGGAGGATGACTGCAGCAGTCTGCAGCCATGCCCTAACTTCCAAAGGCATGACATCCCATATTATTTCCTTTCTCTAGAACCAGATCTCAGAAAAAATACACTCCTCTCTGAAGAGACTTCTCAGATGTGCTGAAGAGAAGTCAGTCTTTGATGAGGTCCTGATCCTTTCAGCAACAGAGACCTCTTCCCTGAAGCTTCACACAACCCATTTAAATATCCTGCTGGCTAATGAAGTTTGAGCACCCATTAAAAAAGGCAAAATGATTAAGATCTTCAGATGTTACATGCTCACTTCTGTTACTTTCTCCATTCTGTTAAGTACCAAACTTTCCCAAAAGATAACCAAAGACATTAAGTTGTTCCATGACCAGACATTGCTTTGGTGGGAAATGACAGCACACACCACCCAAATTCCCCAACTAGGAATAAAAATCATGAAACCTCCAACAAACAAGATTTTCAAACAATCTGACTTCTGAGCCATTCGAACAGTCTGTTTTGACAGTGATATTTCAATTCACTTTTCAAATTTTATATTTCTCTCAAAGAAAAAACAATAATGGATAGAGAAAATTCCATGTAACTGGAAAATTACAGCCTTCTCAGCCTTGAGGAAATACTCATGAAAGAAGCAGATTATGAGTCAGTATTTTAAAGTGGGCAGAAACTAGTTCATTAGGAAATCATGTGTATGTAAATTTGTGGCAACTACATGTGTGCAAAGGAAACACCAGCTTATACGAAATGTATGACTTCTCTCACATTTCAAGATTCTTCATTATTGAGACAGAGAAAAATCAGACACACACACACAGAGCCATTATTTAATTTCTTTTCCATAAACAGTACTCTAGAAATTCAAAAAGCCCAACTTGTTTAATTTTGAAGAGTCTAAGACTGCACAAGTCCCAGTATTACCAGGGAAAATCCCAACTTTTCAACACATCCCAAATGAGTTTCAGTGTGGCAACTACTACACTTCAGAAACTCCTCGACTTTTAAAGAAAATTAAACAGAGACTAGAAGCCCCTTAATGCAAGACTATCATAGAATATTATTATTAAAATTGATTATTATTCAGGCAATATCAATTTCATTATCTCTGATCGATTCCAAGCAATGCTCCTTCTCAACCTTCAGCTACAGATGCTGCCTGGAGAGTAACTTAGCACACTACAACAAATGGCAGCCTTGCTACTCCCAGTTAAATTTGGGAACAGGCTGACTTATTAGCAGGCTGCTAGTAAATAGCTGGCAGAGGTGCTGACGGTAGGGAACTGGATGTCAAAGCAGCACCAAAAAGGGTTGAGAAAACTCTTGCCCCTCAAGGCTTTGTTAATTTGATTTATGTGTGCAGGCAGGAAACTAATTGCTAATTGTTGCTGTGCATACCATGGAATTGCAGCACTCCATTCAAACACTGGATCTCAAGAGTACCAAGAGACTCTTACGCTGCTGATGAGAGATGCATTCTAAAAAGGAATCTGCCAGTGTTTGGGGCTTCATAAATTTTAAGACCTCTTTTCAATGCCCTGTGCCACCATGTTCTTTGAAGAAACAGCCACTGGATGACCGGGAAGCTGAGAGCCAGGACCATCAACTCAGTAGGAACAAATTCCTGCAGGAGTTCAGGTAATTAGGAGATGGTCTCTGAACCCAGTGCTACTAATTACATATATTACACCGCAACCTCCCACACCTTAGGACCATAATAAGCACATCNTGAACCCAGTGCTACTAATTACATTAAGGGAGGTTGGTCTGTAAAGTTTGTTCCTTAGGACCATAATAAGCACATATCTGGAACCACCAACCAACACTGCTGGTTCTCCTTGTATTGGACTGCAAGGACTGGACAACGTAGGACAACTTTGTCCAGTTTCTGCAGCCTATGGTATTTCCCAAAGGAAAGCAATTGGCCTAAAATGAAAACCGGTTGTCATCTCAGCAGGCCATGTGTTTTTTTTTCTTCAGATTCTTTCCCTCAGGAAAAATGTGGTATGGTTAAATCTATAAAATTATAGATGACAACATAAATAACTCTTTAGCTTCTAAATACTGCCTTTTAGCCATCATTAGTGTCAGAATTGCTGAGAAATATCCAGTCAAGCATTTCTGTTTCTCAGGTAAAGCCAAATAGAGGGCCTACCACTCACCAAAAGTTTCTTAAAATGTAGGTATTTTTAAAACCCATAGATGTTTCACCACCCTTTCTTGTTTGTCAAGCTACACCAGAAATGATCCCTTGAAAATGTGAGCTTTCTGATCAGCACCAGACATCTACAGGCAAAGGGGAGAGCGAATTGTCCTGGGGCAGCCCAGTCCTTTCCCGCTCCCTCTGATACCCCAAGCAGGCAGGAGCAAGGAATGCTAGACCTTTAAAAAGCAAATTATTCCCTCACCCATGCTGGCACAGCTCATTTTATCATCTATTAGGAAAAGTAGTACTTGTCACCATTCAGAATTACTGTTCTAATTGGCACTAAATTGCCCCCCACTTCCAGCAGTGATGGTAAAGAGGTAGATAGCTAATGGTCACGGGAAATTGGTTCTCCCTCTAAACCCTAACCACACTTCTGCTATGAGGAGTGTGAGGCAATTTCAGCAAGGCAATGTTTAAATTTAAAATAAGTAACATCATGCAATTAAAGAACAAGCAATTGGAGCAAAATTCATTTGTCTTTTATAACCTACCAAAACGTGATGTCATGTTCTCATAGAAGACGTGAGGCACTGCACCATCACACCAATGCTGGGTGGGAGAGCACTCCAACAGGAAAAGCTCAGTGTCAGATCCTTTTCCTCTCCTACAGAACAGGACTGTGACCCTCAGTCTCCTGAGTCCATTGTAACCTCTCAGCAGTACTGAGCTATCTCCCGTCTTCCCCTCTCAAATTTGCATCCTGAGCTTCTGAATGTTGCACTGAAACAGACACTGTACCACCAAAAAGGCAGATTTAAGGAATAAATAAATACATATAATCTTCCAAAATTCCAAATTAGCTTATCTACATCTATCTTTATATACAGTTGTTCCCTAAAATATATTGCCTCAAATGAGATGTTTATAACAAAACACTCGAAAAGCTCATACCCACTTTTCACACAGGTAACATAAGATGCTTACACAGGACATCACATACAAGACAAATCCTCCTTTTGAGAGAAGGTCTCTGAGGTTTGGCAATCTCTCTTTTGCTTTCTTACATGTGAAACACAAAATTAATTTCCCTTCTGTAAAGACAAACCATTAAGTTGGCTCAACTGAGCTTCCCTTTCCATGTTCCCTTGCAGAGAAATGCATGTTGGTTTTGAGAAGAGAGCAGTAAGACCAAAGTCACTCCTGTGAGCTGTGACAGATAAGGAAATTTGCCAAGGGACTTATTATGCTGAGGGAGCATAATGCAGTTATTGATTCTAATTCATTACTATATCACACTTGTTGCTTAGGAAATCACACATATATTGCTTAGGAAAATTATTTTAAGGCAGCACTGTGTACTTAATTTACAAAGGATACAGTAAGAATACAGATATCAGACTACTGTAAATGATTTCCAAAATCAAACCTCTAAAAATCAATAAATTTTTATGGTTACCATTAAAAAAAAATAACCAAGAGCAAAAATTATTCTCAGTGAAACACATAGTGGACTTGAAACATGTCCTTTCAAGGTTAAGTAAATTATAAGCCATTTCTTCAACAAAGAAGGGAAATGTTATATACTATAACTGACACTAACAGGATCAAAATTACAGCTCCTTATCAAGCATTATATCAATATAATGCTTCCTTCTTTCATCTACAGAAAAAAAAAAAAAAGGCAAGAGCTATGTTTGGAAAAAAAAAGTACGAAACCAAAAACTATGAAACAGACAAGGCTTCCTATTAACATCTCTGAAATACATATATAGCCTATTTTTTGGTTTAAAAGGACATCATATTTGACGTAAGTGGATATCTGAAGCCTAAATTTATCAAGTCACTGTTCCACAGATACCACTCGGGTCACAAAGGGCATCTTTCTTCACAAAAGACACCTCCCTGTGTTCTCAGAGCCCTTCTCTGCTGGGCAGGCAGCAGGGGGATAAGTGAGAACTTCCCCTTGTTTGACATTACTCTTATCTCCTTTCAAAAGTGGCTTTGTACTTATAAATACACATTCCAAATTATCATGTGAATGAAGAGAATCCCAAGTGATTGCACGGTGTGGGGATGAAATACATCTAGTGAGCTCACTTAGCTCCCAGTTCCCCAGGGACAAACCAACATCCATCCCTACTGCTGCAGCAGGCACGACTTCAGACAGCCTAACCAGATTTAATACCTGCATATACAAGACAATAAACATCTCAGACTGATATACAGGAGGGAAAGGATGAGTTCCCACGGAGATTCGCTTTTTGGAATGCATTTTTTCAGCTGCTGGCATGACAAAAACCAGAATTTGGTTGCATACAAGGCACACAGAGACAGACAACTGCTCTGAGCACAAGAGAAGTGAGCAGCAGCCTAGGCCAGCAGCCATGGAGAGCGCAGGCAGAGCTATTAATTAACAGTAGCTGTTATCAGGAGTAGGGACAAGATGGGCTTTCCCAAGGGAAGCAGCCACCAGAGCCCTCTTTTCTCTCCACACATCTTTCTCTTAGCAGGAAAGGCTCTGTTCCTGCTGTGATTTCTTATTCCTGGGACAAAGGCAATTTCACCAAGCAGCAGCCTGTAAGTTTAATTGAGTCCAAATCTCCAGAACTCACATTTTCTGAGAAGTTCTAGGCTCTCTTTGCTCCTCAGATACGTGTTTCTCCCATCTGATGAAATGGTTTGACACTCCAAGGTTCTAACAGCACTGGTTACAACTGATGAGGGACAAGAAACACTTGGGTATGGAAGTTTCTCACTTCACTTGGTGGGGGG
>VXAU01004203.1:1931053-1995883 GCA_013399695.1 Formicarius rufipectus | reverse complement strand
GGGGGGGGCAAGTCAACTTTTTCCAAAGCATAGGCACCTTTTTTCCTGTGTCCACGACTGCACAGCAGAGCTGCTCCTGCCTGCTCTCCCAAAGCCCTTTGAAGAATTAAGCTTAAGTTATGGCTGGCAGCAGGCACCAGTGACAAATCAATTCTTGCCAGAAATGGATTTGGGAGAGTCTGCAGGTTCTACTACCTGCTGGTATAAGGAACAGATATGTCTCTCAAGGACAGTTAGTTACAACCACAGGTATTACGAAGGGATTTAAACTTCCCTATTGCTTGAGGGGGCAAAAAATGATAGTGAAAAAACATCTGAGTGAGAATATACAGGATGAAAACACGGTTGAAATTCAGGAGCTGCTCTGTGGACTGGTTGAAGAGCAAAGCAAAAACTCTTCTACCTCTACCCCCTCCAAGTTTTAACTATGGAAAAACGTATCCAGGAAACTGAATCTGACAGTAACCAAGATGTATGATTGCTAAGAGGAATTATTCAGTTAAGCAGAGTAAGACCACAAGAATTTTAACATTAGAGAGAATTAGCTGATGTGACAAATAATGTATAGCTGAAGTTGTCACTGACATCAACACAACTGCCTATTTTTTTTTTTTACTTTTACTATTCAACATGAATTTTTGTTTATCCGTTTCATTTGCAGAAGGCAAACCCAAAAATCACAACTTCCTAAAAAATTATGATAGCTCGACATTTTCCAAATAAACTAGGATTGTTTCTTTTTTATCAGGTTTTGGAGTTACAAAACTGAAATTCTTTCATATAAAATAAAAATACCACCTTTCCTATTTCCCCCGCTGAAATGCTTAATAAAGAGCATTTTAAGAAGTTAAAGATGCAATGCAATAGCATTTAAGAAAAAGATGCCAAATTGGATAATAGTGGTAACTATCATCTCAGAGGTCTTTGACAAGACTGCATTTCTGCTACTTTTTGTGCTCTTATTACCTTGTCCCTTTAGATTTTGTTAATAGTACTCAACTCAAATCTTAACTGAAAACACTCAAAGTTCAACTGCACAAGGCTCAAATGTTTACCATTCTAACCTGAATCTGGGAGATGTGTAGCAACAGAATAAAACTTCTTTAGCATTCCCTTTTTTATAAAGGGTGAGAAGGAAAAATGAGCTGAGTTTTCAAAATTCCTTAAGAGATATTAGAAATCAAAATGTCACTTTAAAAAGTAGCTTTTACTTTAAAAGTCAGATTTCATTGAGAATCTTGAAATTTTTCACTTCCAATTTCCTTTTGAGAATTCAACAGTGTGATGAGCAAAATTATTGGGTGTTTCTGTATTTTTGAAAGCCTGCCTGTTATGACCTTCAGCATTTATTATAGACTGTAGAGACTTGCACATCTAAATGCATTCCTCACTTTTGAAAACAGGATCTTTCCTGCTCCACTGACTGTGCTCTGGAGCTGCAGACACTTTCCTCAGGGAGCACTGATGATGACTCTCCAGCTCTGCCCTCTTGACATGCTCTCTCCAAAAGGTCTCTGAGAACTCAGTCTTGCCATGGAGTCTCAACTCAACTGTCCCAGGAGACAACCTGCTTTCAGCCTATCAATTTTACCAGCTTTGTCCATCTGTTTTCCCTTGCTACATTCTGCTGGTTATGGATATAAATTTAAACAGCACCCGAAGTATTCTGTGTTTCAACTTCTACCTCATCTCTGAGCACCAAGTTTCACCAGACTTGAACTAAAAATATTCTTTCAAAGATAAATGAAAATAATGGAAGAAATCACAAACAGATATAATTATTGGATTCCTATCAGCACAGTGATGTCTGTAGAATTATGTCTGTTTTTACCAGTTCTGAATCTGCCTGTACTGTGGAGCAGGTCCTCCAATAAATATTTATCTGAGCAACTCTGTATTCACACTGCTAAATCATTAGATTCACTGATTGAGTCCTGTTAATAATATTTGTGCCAATTTTTGTCAGCATGTAAAACACAACGTGCAGGATGAGAAAAACTCCAAGGTTTTTTTGTTTGGGTTTTTTTTTCCCTTTTCAGGCATCTCTCCCAACTTAACTCCTCTTGAAACCTCAGAAAGAACAGGAGTAAACCGATTTCTACTTTCTATAGCCAACATTGCCAGCACCTCCCTACAGGGGGTGGCAGGGGAGTGGGCAAAAAGGTTTAGAGAGAATGTTTACTTTAGGCATTGTCATTGATTAAGCAACTTGGCCAAGAGCAGTAATTACACCGGTGCTAAATTACACAGAATTCTGTACCACTGGCATTTCATGGAAAGCAGGTGCAAAGCTGAAGGAATAAAAGCCAACACTGAGTTTTCTCACCTAATGATTTCGAGTGTGTCTGCTGGGCTGATGCAGACAGCCTGTGTGGGGCTGACAGAGAAGCTCCCACCCAGAGCCTCCAAGGGAAAAGCTGGACAAGAACACTGACTCAGCACTGCCAAGACATCTACACACCTTTTAACCAATCCAGGCATGGGGACTCAACCACTTCCCCGGGCAGCAACGGTCCTTCATTCCTAACATGGATTGGTAGACAGGCTTCATTCAACTCAGAATCCAGTCCAAATTCCAACAAACCCAAGACAAGTTCCTTGTAACACTTCTGCAACCTCTTTAGAATCCCAAAGGGCCCCAATCCTCAAAGCTTTGTTTGACCACAAGCAGATTTCACTCCAATAAGAAGTTGCCACTCCAGACTTCGAAGGACATTGATGTGATGTCTGCTTGGACGACTGGCATCTCTGTGTCTTTTAAAGAGGTTTTTTTCTCTTAGTTCCTTTCTCAGGACTGTTAGCAAAATCCCTTCCCATTACTGAATCTGATCTAAGTAGTAAACAAAGAAAATTAAATTAATGTCATGCTCAGTAACATGTAGAAATTGCAAGTGAAGCAGCTGCCACTTGTTCCCAGTAACTCCAAGAATTCTATTGGAAGATGTTTTCCAATAACATACATTGATTTTGTCAGGTTTGGGCTTCTTTTTAACCCAAGCAACGTGTGTTGTATGTTCTGTATTTGTGAGGCTAAACACACCCAGGATTGCAGTATTTCTGACTCTTACCAAAGAGATGTTGAAAGAAAGCAACACAACAGGATAAAACCTATCTCATATCAAAACATTGGATTAAGAAAAACCTTGTAGGTAGTGCAATATACTAAAAGCATGGATTAGGTATTAATATACAGAATTGACAGGTAGATGAATTAATGCTTGACTACATTTATTGAAATCATGCTATTAAATTTTTTAAAAAGTACTGAATATCAAGAATTATGGAAAAGGATAGCAAATACATAAGTTTTTTAACTTCCAAAGTATTCATATAATTCACTTCACCTAAAGTCCAGATTCTCACTAATATCCTAACAGCAGGCTGAAATCATTTGACAAGTGATGAAGAGTCTGAAAAGAGATTTTTTTAAACTACCTTTTGAAATAATAAAATGGCAAGCAATTCCCAGTCCCCAAACACATAGTATTTGAATCTGACAGACATGTCAGCAATTTGCTGTAATTTGTGTAATACCCAATCTTAGGGCTTAGCTTATTCCAATACTTTCATCATGACTAAGCCTAATGACAGAATTCAGTTGAATTGACACTGAAAAGACAAAGAACTTAACTTCTTACATTAAAAAAAAAAAAAAAATCAACATTTTTCATCACCTGTACCCTTTCCCATTATGAAAATAATTAGGCTGTATAAAGAAAAGTCAGTCCAGCACACGATAACTGACATGAAATCCTGCATATTTATTTTTTCCTTTGAATTTAGTAATAGTGTTGGCTTAAAACACTGTAATAACCATTTCAGAGGTAAGACCTAATTTAGCAAATACAAAAAAAGACAACATTGTTAGAACACTCCTGGGGTTACTTTCAATGCATTTCTGATATACTCAGGAATCTAAATTTGGATGACCATGACAACAATCTTTTCTAACCTCAAGTATGTACGTTCTGCTGCTTCTGAACTAGTATGGATCAAAACATCTGCAATGTGTTGCCTTTATCATGAAAAAAGAACTTTCCATTCCAGAAGCCAAAATAAGCTCTTCTATCCCCTCATATAGAAATAACTTTCAAAAGTTGGCAAGAAAACCTAATTTCTTCCACACTCACTGCCATAGAAAGGAGATTATACTCTAATATTACATAAAGTTACATACACTTTCAAAGCAGTGAAGATTCCACACGGAAAAAGAATAAAATCAAAACCTAGCCAGGAGATATTTTACAACTATTTATATTCTTAAAAGAGGTAATAAAGAATAAAAAGAATAAACAAATCATGAGTCTTTCAGAGTACAGAGGTCAATTTTTCCGTTGCAAACCCATGCAGACAAGCCAGGCTTCAATTTTGTGCCAAGAATTAGACAGGAATTTCTTAAAGCACCAACTGTTATAAAACATCATATAAACATTGCTTTTCAACATTGTTATTTGGCAATCAGTTGTATCTAGGACAGTTGTTCTGTTGTTTGTATTTCTATTCACTTAGAATTATCTATGTATTATCTTTAACGTGCAGGCATAATGTAATGTATTTAGCAATAGAACATCATTAAAGCAAAAACTATTACGATTAATACAAATTTACTTTGTTTTGTATTCATTTATGAAAGTTCCCCAAGCACAATGAGACCACTGAGCATGAAGAAAAAGCCAAGGTTTGTAAATAAGATTCCACATAAAACAGATCACAAAGTCTTAACATTGGCACCTGACTGCATTCAGAGTCAAAGCGTGTCAAAGTACATACCTGTAAATCTGTTGAATATTTTCAGCTTTGATTTCCTTGAGAATTTCATGGTAGATATGAGGATTATTTGGTTCTCGAGATGCTGGAGGAGAAGGGCATTTCTTGCGTGCATAATATCCTATCACAAGTCCAAAAATAAATAAAATCAAAGCAGTGCAAAATACTTTGAGTATCCTCCAAAGGCTGCAGCGCCTGCTCTTTGGCGCCTGCCTCGTGTAGTGCGAGATGTAGTCGGGGTCTTCCTGAAGCCTCTGGAATCTTCCCTTTGGAGAAGATGAAGGCTGGATGGGTTCGAGATCAAGGTCAGGGCTCTGGTTGTTGCCTGGGTGATGCTGGACTGCACCATCCAGTCGGAAATGGTCAAAGCCAGGTTCCTCCAACTCCTTTTCCATATCCCATTCCAGTTCCAGCGCCGTGGCTTGGAGCTCATCGTTGTCAAGGTATGGAGAGTGCCCCTGTGCTCTCTGGTCTGCATTCACTTTGTGATAGGCCATCTTTTTATCTAGAAAAACAATATTAGAAAAACCCACAAATGTTTGTTTCCATATGCAAACAAACAATTTCTTTATTCTTTGTAATTCTGGGAGAACTAAACACAGGTAATAGACAGTTAAAAACTGGATTCCCAGTATTTCACATTCCCCATTTCCATGGTCCTGTCTTCTTTTGTAGGGCCAGCAGTCCCATGAACACCATCAGAAGGGAAAGAAAATATTTAAAAGAATATATTGCAAGAATACGAATAAAGGGAATTTACAAGTGCCAATGGCAAACCACAGAAGTTATCCAATTATTTTGTCAGTCCTCAAGATAATATTACAAAATTGAGTGAAGGCACAGAGTTTCCAAAACAATTATTTGTTACCTAAAAGTAATTTTAAAGCTTAACAACTGTGTTATCAATTTCATTTCACACACCCTACAAAATAATGCTGCTAAAGTAAAGTTGGAAAACTAGAAATAATATAAATTGCCTAATGTGATTGTAAACACAAGGAAATGGTAAGTTAAGAAAGAAATTTCAGGGTGACACTGTACTTACACATCAATAAAAGGCTTCCATTTAGATGGAGCATTCTATTATTCATAGGTATTTTAAATGCATAGTTCCTGAATGACTGATGAATTTACTTAGAAATTGTCCCAGCTGTTTTGCTCCACTTATTTTTCCCATTTTAATGAATCAAAAGCACTGCCAGATAAGTATTTGTAACAAAACAATTACTTTAATAGCAAAGCATAACTGTAGCACTTCTAGGTATTTCTATGGAAGTAGAAGCCCTCTAAAGAAAACTCTGACCTCCAGTACAAACACTCAAAGTCAATTTTCAAAGAATCATTTTTAACAGACTGCAACGACAGGGTGCCTTTCCCTCCATATTTTCACAATAGCCATTCCAACACATAAGCATCTGTAATTTAGGGCTTTTCAAACATCAGACTCACTTCTCAATTAGAATAAAATGAACGTAAAGATATTAAGCCTCTCACAGTGATAAACACTAGACTGACACCTACAACATTCCATTATCCCTCCATTTTTATGCTTTAAGGTATTTTCACTCTCAAAGACTTACCTTCAAATAACATTACTGAGGCCACATAATAGATGAACCCACTTTAATGGCAAAGCAGGATTCAGTGTTTTGAAGCTCTCTGAAGAGAGCACACTGTTAGCAAGCTCTGATATAATGAAACTGCCTATTGTCCACTGAAAGGCTAGCTGGCTCTATACAATACCAATTTCCAGATCCTATTTTCCCTGCACAGCCATATAAATATCCCTTGCCTGTAACTGTTGGGCAGCTGAAGAACAGTCAGGAGAGCCCACACATTCCAAGTGAGGCAGTTGCAGTCACTTCACACATCAATTCCCCGCCTGAACTGCAAACTCCTCTACCTGCAGTGGAAGCAACACAGTTTACAGGGAGCTGAGCTAAAGCCTCTTAAATTAGTGCGAATGTCTGCATTACTTATTTAAATAATAACAAATTTGGTTTTTCAATTCCAGCTGAGTCAGCAAATGGCTTACACCTGCAAAGCCCCTGTGGGTGACCTTTGCAGACTGAGAGCCCAGCCCTCGGGTTCAGGAAGGATCTTCTGATCCACAGCTTTACAAGCTCCACCACTGTGCATCACCTCCAGATTTCTCCAGGGAGCGCTCTGTCTCCTCATCCAGCTTGTTAAGGAAGTTATTTATAACACAAGCCCCTGAACTGATCCTTGGTGCACCAAGCTTCTTGCCAAACACCAACTGGACACAGGCTGATGTATTAATATTCTTTGGAAAATTGAACTAATTTTCAAGCTATTTATCTGCCCCTTTCAGTGTCTCCTCTTTTGCTGATACACAGATTAATTTGCAAACCAATGAGAAATCACTATTAGATAATATCACCTGCCCAACAACCTCATCTTGAAAACTCCATTTCATACTGGTTTTTATTAGAAATTAAAGACCAGCAGAACACTATCACTGCATTTCATAAGTATTTTTGACTCTAGAATTCCTAAAGTCATGTAACAAACTGTTTTAGCCAAATAAGTAAATCCTTAGCAGATTACTACATAATAGCCATAAAGCAGGAATTAAGGCAGTTTTTCAGATGCAGTTTCATGGCAAATATTAATCTTGCTGAGCTTATAAATGTTGACCACTGCCTAACTGTGGTAGTTAAGTTTTCCCTGTATTTATGACATTTTAAAAACGTATGTTATTGTTCAATGGAGTGTATTAATAAAGGTTATTTAAATCTACATATAAGTGCATAATAAAAATCCATATTAAATGTCTTCAAATGGTTATTAATGCAGACGAGTAGTAACCACATTCCACAGCTTAGTATCTCAGCAATTCCATTTTCATTCAAAACACCAAAACCAGTTACCTCACTTCAGGAAAAAAAAAAAAACCCAAACCACAGGCAACTAAATGAACTAAAATAAAAAAATCAATATTCAATTCAGTTTTATATTTGAAATCAGTCTTTGGAGTATGGGATCTTATTAGTAATGCATGTCCTTTAGTTAAAGAATGTAGAGAATGCAAGAGCAGCCACAGTTGTTAACTTCACTTTTTCTACTAGCATTTCTGAGTTCATTATTTGTGTGTAAGGACACAGCAAGTCTCTGAGATCAGAGCCCACCAAAAAAAAAAAAAAAAAATTCAACAGAAAAGGGTCTCCTGGATCTCAAGGCACAAGTAATTTGTGCCACATAAACTACTTTACCAGTTCTATTTAGTATTGGGTATTTGGATGGTTAAGGAAGTAGACATGACTTAAAGCCTAGGTATGAAATGCAGTTTTGGGTGGAAATTAGAAGAATAAAGAAAACACTACATAGTCATTTGAAAAAAAAGATTACATTAGAAATCCAGAAAAATTTTGAAGTTGGGAAAACCCACTACAATACTCCATTCTTCTCTATAACACCAACCATAAAATGAACATATTTCTGAAAGACATTTTTGAAAACTTCAGGAAATAGAAAATTCATCCCATCTGCCAGCAAGCTGTTTCAACATTTAATTGTTGTTAAATACATGTTTTATTATAAAGATAAAAGAGCAACTGCAAAATGCCAGAACTCTGAATATGCACCAAGTGAGCTTTAAAGCCATTCTATAGGGACAGCAAAGGGGATCATAAACTCTGGAATACTGGACAGAGCCAAGCTGATTACCAATAAAGCTGATGTGTATTTCTGTGCTTCCACTGATTTGTGGGGAGAATGTTTATTGAGTGGTATCAAACCAAACCTAAATATCTTTTTAATTAACTGCTCAAAAGAAATCAGGAAAATCAGCTTTATCAGCTCATTATTGCCTTAATGAGCCCATTTCAAAACTATCTACCTGTTCTGTGACCTTAGAAATAATGCATTTACATCCTGATAGGTGCATCTTGTTATGAAACCACCAGAAACTTTTTTTTGACAGTTTCCTGCTTCAACCCCTTACCAATGAAACCTTTGAAGACTACAATAAGGTTGACATGAAAGGTCCTCCGTCTGTACTACTGCCACTCTCCAATGCCTCCACCAGAGCGAGAGAAAGGTCAACTTGTACAAACATTTTATGAAACCGGCAAGGAAAGAAAAATATTAATATACCCACAGTAAATTCTTAGTGGCTGGTGCTGCAGTTGTTTAATCCAGCTCATACATAGCTGAGACAATTAGTAGGTTCATGCAGAGCAGAAAGCATGTCAACCTGCTGCCCATGGCAAATCCTTCTCAGGCCATTTAGTGTTCACCACCAAAAAGGGAAACTTCACCCAGAAACTGCACTAAAGGCATCGTGGCATTGTTGTATTGTCATAAAACTATGAGGAAACCCAGGGTTGTTGGCTCTTCTCATTTCATGGGTGCTTTCGTTTTTCTTTTCTTCTCAGTATCTTCTATTCAGAGTGCCTTTGCTGTAAGTCCCTGCAAGCTTTTTGTGTCTTGGCAAACCCTCTAAGCAGATATGTCACCTGTTTGAAGGGCCAATAGCTGTAGTTATCGTGGGACTCAACAACCACTGCCCTTGCAAGTGTTTAAAGTAATATGACAACAATTTAGTATTTTGTTAAACAAGATGATGCCAAGTTTCAGGCCTAGACAAATTTCTTCAGAGTTGTAAATCCCTGACAAAAATTGTTTGCAGAGAAGATTATGATGCCCTTGTCAACAGCAAGGTTACACTACCCTGTAATTCAAACAATAACGTGGCATTTCCATCACCGCTGCCCTCATTTCCTGCAGCAGTGATTTCTCCTTTCCCTCACGTTTGGGATATGGGCTTGGAAAACAGTTCAGTTACAGCAGGACAATTAAATACCTTGTCACTCCACAGTCATCATATAAAAAGCAATGACAAAAACTCACTAGTTGTTGACATTTCACTAAAAACGAGCCCAGCCTGAAAGACCAAGCAGTGTGGTAGCAGAAGACAGAACAGAAAGGTCTTTAGAACTCAGGTAAATACAGCTTAAGTTGTCTGTTCCTTAATAAGTACTTTCTGGCACACGACTGTTGTAGAATATTTAACTTCTTCAAAACCTCTCACTGCTTTTATCCTGAACAGCCTTGGGGACCGGGATACAAGTAATATTAACACAAAGGGTGACCACCCAACAGAACAGGGTCTATAGTGCACCCTGACTGATAAGACCTGCGCACAAGGATGTCCAGCTGGAACTAGGGATATCTTGCCTTTTATCAAACATACCAGCTGTCTGAACTCTAACATCCTGAACCATCCAGGTGTGCATAGGTACATGAATGTACTTGCCTGCTGTCTTTTCAGAACCTCTGAATTCCCAGGGCTTGGAGAAGAATGAACTGCTGGAAAGATCTTTCTTCCCCAGAAGACAACTATTATGTAAAGATGAGGCAGCCTTGGCTGGTCTCTAATATGCTGGGCATGTATTAGTAACATAGATCTTTTCCATTCTTGGGCATGTTTAGTTTGCAAATACCTATTTCCCTGAAACAAAAGTCAGAAATATTTGCTGAACTTATAGGAGCTAACAGCATCTATGATATATGCAGAGCCTACCGAGGAGGTTTATTTAAAGTGCAGTGTAATCAGATCAGTATAAATGGCTCTGTTGCAGAGTCTGTGCATTTCTTGTGGCATGTGCTGTGCTGCTGTCTTTGCTTTGCTTCCAGAACAGCTTTTCTCTCCCATTAGGGTGGGGACCAGCTCAATTTTCTCGCTGTTCACTCTTTACCACACTGACTTGCAAACATCAGAACAACGATCTCAAAGAGGGCAAAACAAGCCCCAACCACACACACACACATTCCATTCCCTTGGTCCATGAATTAATCACTCATCTTTCCCTTGGACTCAACACTCAGATCCCGCTGCTCTCCTTGGGAGGGGCACTGGGTAGGATTGCAGTGTTTCTAAAAGCAAGGAAGCAGATGGAGAAACAGAACCTCCAGCGTTAGGAGGAGTGTGTTGTGTACACGCATCGTGTACACACCGTTCTTAAACCAGGTCTAAGGGGAAGAACTATCACACATCACTTGCACTGGACCCCAGGCCCACCACCTAGCTCCTCCTGCCCCCCCACCTCCCCACAATTTATATTCCTACACCTCTACCTGAACTCCTGTCCAAGCCCATCCCAAACACACTGGGCCCTGCTCCTCTAGAGTGACCTTGCCCTCCTCTGCCCATTCCAAAGCATCTTATTTCTTCCCTGCCGCTTCAGCTGCAATCCCACTCCAGCAACTCTTAATTGGTGCCCCCACAGAACCACAAGAGCTGATGGGGTGGGGAAAGCCCACCAGACATCAAGGATCCCTCAGCAAAAAAGCACTGGAGTTCTTATCCCTGCTTCACATTCCAGGGACTTGCAGACATTAGATAGTTAAAACAAACAAAACACACACTGAAGGAAACACAAAAAGAATGTTTCCTGCCAAAGAAACCACTTTAGCCCTGTGTTTCACCCAGTCCTTCACATAGTTTGGTTGACCCTGAAGCCACCACCAGATCATGGGTAAAACTGCCTGTTGGACCCCTTTGCCCCTTCCAACCCCATGTAGGATGGTCAGCAGCAACCACCTCTTCATGGACACCAAACAACCCACCCAAAGATGCTCTTCCAACACGTTAGTCTTTCCCTTTTCTCATTTCTCCTCACACCAACTCCCTGTACACTAATCTAATATTCAGCTTTTTTCCCAACTTCAAAGTTTCATCAGTAATATACTTTCCATTACGTTTTCCCAGATATTTTAATTGCTTCTGGAAGAAATGAAATGCAAGGCTTTACCAGGACAAAACTATTATTGGGGCATTTGGATTTAAGCTTACAGTTGAATTTGATGTGAAATAAAATTATTGTAAGTGGTGTTTAACTTGAAAATGCTGACAGCAATAGCTGTAGTAACAGGCCACAGCAGTTCTTAAGAAGTTAATTTTATATGAGTCATTTCTGCTTCGGAAATTTTTACATTACCAGTCTTTGGCTTGGGCACAAAATCACTTTGATTTATTTTTTTTAAATATCTTTTTTTTCTCTTTAATTACAGTCAATGACATTTAAATTATTATTAAAAAAATAAGTAATTTTAACTTTGAAAATTCAGAAATTGTACACTTGCAAGCTACTACATGGCAAGAAAATGTGCTAATGGGAGGTTGCTACACTTCAAATGGTGCAAACCAACACTGCAAAATGCTATGTGATTTCAACCCCTGTCTTACAAGGAACCAAAAAATAACCCCCCAAAAACATCAACTACATTTCTGATTTTTAAGAATCATTGACAAGATCTAGCAATGAAAATATTAATACGTTCTGCTGGTGGGGAAAAAAAAACAAAACAAGCCACAATACCAAACAAATAAATCACAACCTCCTAACAAACTGCTGACTCTGGAGTACTTCGGATACAATATTTATCTAAAACTTAGTCTGGTTCAAAGACAGATGGGCACCAGTCAGCCTGGCAGTATCAGCCATCTACTCCCTGATTAAGGGACACAGCCACCAGGAGACCTTCAAGCAGGAGACACACTCAGGACCTCAGGCCCAGTTCCAGTACAAATGTAGATTGCTGGCAAAATGTTGCTCTCACATTTCTTGTCAAAGGAAAGCAGTTCCTGCCTGAGTGATTCAGCTCCAAGCAGAGTAGTCTCAGAGCTCTGTCTCCATGACTTCTGCTGAAGAGGCCAGGTCTGACAGTGAGCTGGGGGTGAGCAGAGTGCCCATCATCTGCAAACACCACGGTGCTGCCACTGATCTGCACGACCAGGTCATCTAACCTGGTTTCTCACAGAAACACATGATGCGTAAAGGTTGGAAGGGACCACAGTGGATCACCTAATCCAGGCTACTCTCTCCAGCAGTGCCATCCCAGAGCACACTACACAGGATTGCATCCAGATGGTTCTCAATATCTCCAGTGAGGAGGCTCCACAACCTCTCTGGGCAATCTGTTGCAGTGCTCCAGTTTTCAGAGCATAGGATCAATTTAACTGGTTACAGAAGGCAAATCTTCCCTTTAGTAATACTGCACATGGAAATCAGAGATACAAAGGACACACAAAGCCCTAATGTCTCATGTCAAGAGTAATTCTTTGGATAAAACCAGGTTTTAAATGAGATATTTAAAATACTGATACAAACACAAATATTCCTGTTGTCATGATCCAGTGGTATCCTAACTAGCTGTAGAAAAATAGATCAGTACTTAAAAAAATAAAAAAATCCTTACTTTACAGCACATTTCCTAGATTTTTGTTTTCTTATTTCTTGTTCAGTGGGGTTTTACTGAGTTCCATCAAGTTCAACAATGACAGAGAGCCCTTAAAAATAATATATTATGGAGCTGAAGATGGCAACATTTACAATTTAGCTTTATTGGAATTTTTCTATATTTTGATAGATGACAGCTTTAATGACTCTGTGCATGGTTTATGGCAGAAAACAGAGTAAGGCAGTAACATAATTTTCTGCTTTTTTCAACCATCTGCATCCAAAGAATTCAGAAAACAAGCAAGTGTACTTCATAACCACGCCAAATTTATTTTCTGGGTGAACTCTCAGATGTTAAAGCTCAAGTACACAGAGTGATGTTGCCATGGCAACTCTTCCTGCAGCCCAGGATGGGCCCACGTTTCTGAAAGCACATTTCTGGACCCGTGTACACGTGCTGGGCCACACCAAAGCTGCGACCAAGACACTCACACGTTATCAGCCCACCGCCCCTCCTGGCAAGGCAAAGGGGCCTTCACTGCAGCCATCAATCTGCAACAATCCTGCAGATGACAGAAACAATCACAGAATCATAGAATTTCTTAGGCTGGAAAAGACCTTTAAGATCAGTGAGTCTAACTGTTCCCCCAGCACTGCCAAGGCCACCACTAAACTGTCCCCCCAAGTGCCACAATCTACACGTCTTTTAAAAACCTCCAAGGGTGGTAACTCCACCACTTCTCTGTGCAGCCTGTGCCAGGGCTCCACAGCACTTTCAGTGAAGCAATTTTACTGCATATCTACTCTAAACCTCCTCTGGTGCAGCTTGAGGCCATTTCCTTGTCTTACCTCCAGTTACCTGAGCAAAGAGAACAACCCCAGCCCGCTACAATCTCTTTTCAGGTAATTGTAGACAGTAACAAGGTCTCCCCTGAGCCTCCTTTTCTCCAGGCTAAACAACCCCAGGTCCCTGGGCCACTCCTCATAAGACTTGTTTCCTCCTTTTTCTAGGACCTAAATGAAAAAAAAACCTTCATTTGCCCCAAGATGTAATATTAGGAGATTTAGTGTTGCTATAGCTATAGGCAGAGTGGAGCTGTAATATGTTTGGTGTCCTTTGACCTTTCTTTCCTAAATCTCCACTGAAATAAGCTGTCAAGTTTGAGAAATGTCAGAGTTTGGTCATTTGAGTCTGCCTGGAGGTCTGATTTTGCATGGTGTACAATTCCTGTGAATTTATCAGAACATGTTTTTTCACACATAGTCAACATGGTGTGACATTCAGCATCCTGAATCCGCCAATGTCTACACGCTGAAATGAGTTTATGATTTCTTTTAAAAAGAAAACTCAAAGTGTGTTAGCTCAGGTCAACAAAGGAATCCTCAGCAGATTTCTGAGGACAAAAATTAAAGGAAGCATCCCTTCTTTCTGCTGCTTGCTTTGCATCTTTCTGCTAGCAGTTCTGCCACTCTTGAAACAGCCTTTCCACATCAGCCAGTGCTGAGTTCAGTGTGGAAGCATCTTAAATTCAAGGTCTGATTCGTTCCTTTAGCAACACTGCAAACAGGTTTAAGATCTGCAATGAAGTATATCTATACTCCATATATCAGTAATATATATATATAGTCACATATATATATATATATGCTTTCAGTAGCTTTCCAGGAGAATTTTGCACCTTGATGTAAGCCCTTCTGGAACTAAGGCACAAAAAGCAGACAAATCTGATGCTGGTTTCAGCCAAGTCCTACCCAACTGTGACCACTTGCTTGGGAGAAAAAGCACAGCTGCTTAGTCTATGGTTTTATCTTCAGCCTCTCTTTGATGGTCTTCCAGTCCTCATTTAGGGGACTCTCTCAGTCATTCTCAGGTGTATGAAGATGAAGGTGCTACAAGAATAAACTGGAGAAGGCCATTCTAAGAATACCTCAATTCTCAATTGCTTATCCCAGCCTGCTCTAGTCACTTTTGACACCTACAAGTTGACAGTCAAACTTTCATATATGCAGAATTTATCACAGACTGCCATCAGACTGAACTTATTACTGCTGTTAGTCTGTACACATTTCTTATGGAAGGATTTCTTAAAAAGTAACCATAATACCTCTTGACCACTAACAGAGCAGCCTTAGAGAGCAGTGTGATACACACTCACAACCTAAAATAAACACATCAGCTTTTTTAGAGGAAAAACTTCTCATAAAACTTCTTTGAGACTTGGCCAGGGTTGTGCATAGCTATTAGAGCTTAAATGGTTTATGCTGTAGAACTTTCTGATTTAGAGACATTAGCAACTTAAGATAAGCAAAGTGTACATCACAACAAGAACAAAAAAGGCACATTCAAGAAACATATAGCTTAGTACACTGAGAAGATAAAGTAGGCTATAAACTATGTAACTGATGCTTAGAGGTATTTCAGCAATTGCCGCTGAAAGCAGGAATTATGCATGAACAGAAGGGTTGATGGTTTCTGCTAATTCAGCTTTGTACCATCACCTAATGTGGGTTGATGATCTTGTAAGATACTGGATACCTGTGTTCAGGTACACACCCTCTGCAAGACAGCTAGTGATGCTTGGAACTTGTCAGAAGAGTAATGCTAACCTGAAAATCACAATCCGCTGACAGCAAAACCAGTTAAATATCAAGAGCCACAGTACAGTAGCTGTGGATGACCAGTCACTGGGCGTGCTTTGCAAACTGGCTTAATACGTACTATTACTTCCTCTCCAGTTTTCTTTAAAAAGCAACATTATCCAAAATACTCCAAGGACCAGCACACAGAGAAGACAAAAGCCCTCTCTTCCCTGCTTTCAGCTATAAACCAGGACAGTATTCACATCACAGTAGAACATGTTACAGCCTCTTAAAAAGATGGGATGATACATCAATTGCAATACTTCTCTTAATTCTGGAAAGTTACACTGAAAAGTTGACAATTCACAGAAATGTTGGCTGGCAGGGACCTCCCAGGGTCACCTGCTCCAACCTCCCACACAAAGCAGGACTGCTGCCAAGAACAGATCGAGTCACTTTGTCCTTAAACTGAACTCATCAGGCATTCTATCAAAGCTAAAGAGTTCAATATGAACACAAATGTGTGCCATTGCACTCCATTTTTTTTTCTGCTGCTGTTACATCTGTTTCTTAGTAAAAATAACATCAGTACGCAGAAATAAAACCCCTTGGACCTGTAGTATAACCAGTTGTTAAAATTCAAACAGCCATTTCTGCTAAAAAAACCCAAACAAACCCAAAAACAAAAACCAAACCCACAATATAGGAAAGAGATAGAATTGGAAAAAAAGAAATGGAAGTCTTCACACAAAGACATAGCAGCCATGGCATGAAAAATTCATTTCCATTAATGAGATGTGGTAGTCCCCAGGCCAGCGCCCTTTGTATGTGAACCATGCTAATCAGATCGTATGAGCATTTGCTGGAAACTCCTGGGACAGCAAACAACTGTAACTATAGAGCAAGCACAGCAGATCAGCAGCTTGCTAAAAACGGCTTGACTTGTAACCCTTGATGCACAGGAATGATGCAGCTTTCCTGAATCACTGAGAAATGAAGCAGTTTGTTTACAAGCCTCATATTTGTCACAGCCTTTGACATGATTTCCACATCACCAAAATGTGGATAAAACATCCTTCTCAGTGGTACCTTCGTGTAAGAAAATACAGAGTAACCACCCGAGTGTCAGTTCAGGCTTGGCCACACGTGCTTACTGCGTAGTGCCTTACTATTGCTGTCCTGCAGCGCCAAACACCCTTTGAGGAGCTGCAGCTGTGTTGGAGGAGGATGAAAACACGTCTTCTCTCATGAGGACTCACTGCATGAGCTCTGCAGGTCTGGATGCGGAGAACAAATGGATTTATGGCAAGACCTAGCAAGATAGCAGGACCTAGTTTTGATCAAGCAGACTTTTCCTTTTTAAGACGTCCTGTTACATGAACCCTTCCAGGCTTTCCTTCCTTCATCTGCCAGTTACTAGTTAATTGCTTCCTAACTTGGGCTTTATCCTCAGCATTGTCCCCGTGACAGAAACAAATGGAAACTCACAACTTATTCTGTAAAAACCTGCAAGAGTTTCATGTCAATTTTGAAGTTACTTGATCTGTAAAACATTTTACTGATTTTATTACCAGCCTAATTTTAATCTCAGTCATCAGCGCTCATTGGTTGTGCAGGGCTAGGAGCCACTAAGAAACCAGTGTTCTCAAAAAGTCACCCACCAAAGGAAGGGAATCAATAACCTAATTTCCAAAGAACACAATTTAACAGTATTAGTGAAAATATTATCCATAACTGACTCTGAAAAGGACTCAAAGAACCATGCTATTAGTGCCTCTGAATAATACAATCAAACCATTAAATTATGCATAACACTGTATGAGTATTTTCAACATTGTATGGACATTTTTGATCAAAATATGAATTACAATCCCACTGCCTGCCTTCTTTTCCTACCACAATACTTTGATGTCTCCTTTAAGGAAGAAAATACATCATAAAATAAACAAATTGATAAATGACCATTGTTCATGAGATGCTTCTCTCTCTCTGCAGGCCTCAGGGAAATTGTGCAGATCACTGTGGTGACTGTCAGGATGGCCCTGGTCTCTCCTGCCTTTATTACCTTTTGAAATAACAATTTAAAAAAAAAAAGTACAGAAAGAGGGATACAGATCCTAAACTCCATGACAATCTGTATTTTCTTCAACTTCAAAAAAGGAAAACTAATTTTTCACTTTCCCCAGAAATGTCATTCAATACTGATCACCCTCTGCTTTATTTTACATGTTAATTATTCCTCTTAGAAATAAATATTTCCTCACTAAAAATGTGCATTTTGATAAAATTTAGGGGTTTAGTGGGAATATTCCCCTCACAAAACAACTTAATCAGCTTTATTTATACACGACCTAATTTCAAGCTCAGAAAAGGGAAAAAAAAGAAGTCAGAAGCCCATGAGGAAGAGGATCAGGCCATGCAAATTAAAAAAAGCAGCAGCACTTTCTTCATTTCTACTGCTTTTTGTATGAGGAAATGTCTTCTCCTGAGCTTCACAGCACAAAGTTTTTCATGAGTTACAACAAGGAAAGGGGCAAAGCAGTCTCTAGTGAAAAGTCACCCAAGCTCATGAAAAATTTAGAGCGACTAAATTTATAACCAAGATGAATCAAGAAATGACATTAGAAAGCAGTTTGTACATTAACAAAAATTCAGACAAAATCTGATTTCCTCCCCCCCAGCAAACACACAGAATTCCCTATATTTTAGCTAGAATGCATACCTGTAATTTTTTTATTTATTCAGAGTATTTAGAAACACACTGAACTATATTAAGCATGTCTCATTGCGTTTATAATTTATTTATGAACAGAGGCATTATTAAATATAAATGGCCTTCGATAGCACTTAAAAGTAATGCAGTTTTGAGACCAAATGTCAGGCAAATGGCATAAAAATGTAAAGCTCAGAAAGTCACAAACTGCTATAACACAAAATATTTATACTACCAAAACACAGCCTGAAACAAGTAGGTTTATTATAATAACACAAACACAATCATTACAATTGCAACACATTTCATGGGCTCTCATTACCTTAGTTAAATACTCAATTTTTCAATCTCTTTTAAAGAGCATCTAACTATGACTGTTTCACCCTGCTACTCACTGCAAAGAGTATGGTCTGAATAGGTGCCAAAGTAAGGAGTTCCAGTACCTGTTTTCATATTTTTTGTTTTTAAACTCCCAAATATAACAATGACAAGGGCATGCCCAAGACCCAACACAGTGACTGCAAAGACAATAACCCCAAAGTGACCATTGTGCCACGTGTGTGTAAGTAAAGGCCCCAGAAATCTGTTTGGACCTGCAATCCGTTTCCATTTTTCTTTTACTCCTAGATCCCAGAAATAATTAAGCCCACAGTTATACCAATTAAATATTGTCTGCTGTTACAAAACCATACTGGATTTTTATCTTCCTCTGCTATACTTAGTCCAAAATAATTGCAGTGAATACAATTATCTGCCACAGTTACCATCTGGGACATGAAAGTAAACATTTTAATTATTGCCATTGTAACTTGGGACCTACAAAGACCAGCATTTGGGCTACATATGGAATTAATTTTTATGGCTAAACGTCAAAACAGGTGGATGCAACATATAAAAATACAGTTGGATAAATGCCCATAAACTTTGCTACCTAGTGAAGACTACTACAAAGAAATGGAGACTTGAACTTTATATCCAAACTGGTCATTTAGCTGCTGGGTGAACTCAAAAAAAAAAAAACAAAAACAAAAACAAACCCACAAAAACCAAAAACACTGTTCTAAAGCACTTTCATGTGCCATTGAAGTAGTTACCATTGAAGTAAAGAGATGACTTTCTCATTAGAGATGCAGATTTCCAAAAACTAGCAATAGTGACTGTATTGGGATTTTTGCATGCAAGGAAAGGAGAAAACTTTACTTTGGGCACTTTTGAGTAGATACTTATGAGTAAGCACCTGTAGCATGAAGCATCAAAGTTAAAATGCATTTATCCTGCAGAGCAATCTCTCAGTAAAGAACAAACGAGGATTGCAATCTAATTAAAGTAATGAGAATCAGAAAAATAAATATATAGGGTATGAAATGGAGAGAGGGTATTAACATCACAGTTTTTTTCTATAGAACTGAAAAAAGGTACTTAAATATCTTTGAAGATAGTTTGAATCTGGTTTACCAAGGTCAAAATGACTAAGAAATTGGAAAACTTGTATAACAAGGTAGTAAGCAAAATCTTCATAGAGCCCTATCACAACTTAGACTTCACACAGCTGAATAAGACCAGAATGAACTCCCATTTAATGAGCCCATCAGACCTTGGTCACAAACTGGAAGTCTTCAGATTATTAATGAGTGCCAACAGCCTATGGAATTTCCAGCCTACACGTGTTTGAGAGGATGACCACTTCTTCACTGTGACACACTCAACTCCTGCCAAGGCCCCTGAACTCCCACCAGTATAACAGGAAATCAGTTTGCTCAGTTTCTCCAAACTACACCCTGGATTCAGCAGAACTGAGTCAGCAGAAGCTTTCCACCACCCATCACACCTTGTGTTACTGTCTAATAATTATGGTGGTTTTCTGCTTTGCTTCTTTTTTTAAACTAGTAAGTTGATGATCACCAAGACATCTGTTTACTTCCACTATTTCAATAAGTGATAAAGATCCACACTGGACTCAGATGAGATGCAACACATGATGGAAGCCAGTTTGTTGGCAACAAGCTCTGCATTCTATGAGTAATGAGCATTACAATCCACTCAAAGAGCAGGGATCCAGCTTCCTGGGAGTGTTGGCTGGTACTGGAGCAACACCCTAATAACACATCATTCATTATCAGAAATGGATCCAGTGTATGTCTCCAAATATATTCATGACCTCTACAAACACTGATACTTAAATAACTGTCCTGTAGGGAAGATGCTCTTCTACTGTGTAACTGTAGCCAGATTGTATTGTCCCTCTTCCATGCAAATTTCACATCTGCATATTTCTCCTCCAAATTGAAATTATGCACTGCTTTTTGTCGGGCAACATGCTGCAGCTTTAAGCCTCTGAAAATTGTAGTTGTTTTAAATGAAATACTGTTGAAAAGAAACACATATTTGAAGATTTAAGCATTGAGATCTAAATCCCATTTTTTGGCAAGCCTATTTTGAGCTTCCAGATCTATTTCTTAATTTTTAAGATTTACCTGCAGCATGCTGTAGCATAAGGATTGAGTTGAAATACTTTTTACTTAAAAGATAATGAGTATTGAACTAAATAAAAAATTGTACGTGACCTTACCAAGGATTTTCTACTTGCAATGTTTATCCACAGGCATGATCTGGAGTGGGTCTTCATCCCAGAAGGAATATTTTATATTGCAAATATAAATATCCTTACCATGTTTTGAAACCAAATAATTAGATTTAGAGAAAATATGCTTAATAACACTCAGAACAATCAAGACTGACTGCTTGGAGGGTGCAAGTCCCTCAGTCCATCTGCTGAGTGCATTCACTGCCGTTTTGGCACTTTCTTGGAACCATGAAGTGAACACACACACAGTGGTTTAAAACGTTTCAAAACCATGTAAGCAGATGGTGATACAGCAGGTAATAATTTAATTACACAGCTCCTGGAACACAGTCCCCCCCCACAGAAAATGAAGGAAAGAGGGGATAAACAATGCCCAGTCTGATCTTTTAATTGCAGTGCAATAGTTTTTGTTGAATTGGCTGTGATTTTCCACCCATCTATCCTGCTGTTGGAAAGAGTAACAAAAAAGAAGTTCTATACCATGTCTTGTTCCTAACACAACATTTAAGATGCAAAAAAAATAAGAATTAGCAAGATAAACTGTGAGCTTCCCATAGAGAAGAAAATAATTGCATTTATATAACACTGAAAAAGAAAACGTTTAGATTTGCAGGTACAAAAGGGTCAGAAAGACACACACACACATCTCACACATCTGTTCTTCCTTCTACCAAAACTTTGATACCACTAAAGTGTGAAAGCAATGAAGAAACGCGGGTCCTATTAATTCTTCATTTTATGTTGAAGCACAGAATTGCATTAAAGTGGAGTAGCATCATACAGACATGAAACCAGGAACTGAGCAAATGTAATGAAAATTAAAAAAAGAAAACTAAAAAAATAAAAGCACCCAATATTGTGTTGGTCTACTTAACACACCACCTAAGCCAATGAAGGCTGAAGGAGAGAAAAAGCTTTCCTGAATGCTATTACAGCAACTTGACTGTTCTAGATGAGGAACTTCTACCTGCAAAGAAGTCGACAATAACAAAACAAATGCTGAAGTACACAAGGTTTGATTGGCATTCTGCTAAATCAGTGGTGCTGAGTCATCTTAACCCGAGGAATGTGGAATTACATCAGAGATGTGCCACCCTCTATATCATGTACAAATATTAAGGCAAAAAAAGTCTAAGGGAGCAGTATATTTTGTCTTTATGCAAAGGTCAAATAGCTTGAAGAGTCACTATATCTAAGTAGTTAATTTATGTGTGTGCACATAGACAGAAAAATCATCAACATCACTAGTTGAATCTATTGGGTTGTCTCATTCTAACTACAAATGCCATAATTGGCTGCCTAATTAGAAGTAAAAAACCTAGGCTCATGATTTAGGCAGCTCATAATGCAAACTTTCATTGTAGTATTTTTTATTAGTTCCATTTCTCAGCAAACTCCAATACAGTAATAGATTATGGAAGCTGGCTTCTGGACTTTATGATACTATAAAATAACATATGAAATACTATTTAATGTTAAATTTTGTAAACAAATAAGATAAGTTCTCTCCAAATTGTACACCCACTCAGTTCCATCTTGGGTTTGACTTCTCTCTTAGAATGCACAGCAAAAGAAAAACAGCAGCAAAGCACCAGAATGTCACCTTGTCTTTGTAATAGACTTATTTTTTCCCAGTTTTTATAGAGTAAATGGCATAAAAGAAGAAAGGTGAAGTATTTACAACTGTTTCCTATAATTTTATTTTTTGATTATCACAATTTATTCTCCCATAAGTTAACAAAACGGAAACATCACAAAAGGTCACTTTGATATAGAAACATCAAAATCTCCAGCATTATTCCAAGTAGGTTTATGATGTGGAGTTTGAAATGGTAGATAAACTGAGAAAAAGATATTAAAAGAAATGCCATAATGACAATATATAAATACCATATAATTCTGTGCTGTGCTTGTCACTTGAAAAGGAAATGCAAATAAAATTCTAATAAATATGACATACTGGTTCAGAGTGTAATGGTGCATTTACCACATAAGACAATTACATTTTTTTAATTGAATGCTGTTTAATGAAGCTTTACCTTACCTTTCAAAATGCCTACAACAGAGTGGTTTGGAAAGAGAGTCTCAAGTCAGTGTCTAATTAAAATCCTCTGCATGTCCTACTGCACCTATGCTGTTGTTGTTTAGGGTTTTTTGCTTGCTTTGCATTGGTTTTGTTCAGGAATGTCTGATTTATTTTTTTTTGTACACGAATTATTCACTTTCTTAACTATACACAAAAATATGTATAACTGTATACATATATTCTGTATATATGCACTACATACAGAAAACTATATATGTGCATGCATTTTCTGTAGCTATTTCTACGCAGAATAAATGCAAGTGTTATCATTTGGTATTTACTTACAAAACTACACAACCTCTGAACTATTTTTGTGGCAATAAATATCTTATTAGAAAATAAAAGAGACAGTAAGAGCTGTCCGGTTTAAATATTTAGTGACAGAGTATTAGGCTTCTGACTACTAAAATGACTCCAAGCAGCCTTAAAGCTGATACAGCTGGACAGCTGAGGAAGGGGTTAAGGGAAGGACTTGCTAGGAGGGAAGCCAGCTGAGAAAAAACCTACTTATGTCCTCCAGGAAAAAAAAAAAAGTACAGGAGTCCTACAGAAAGGAGATGTCCATATTTATAGGACTGTAACAACAGGCATGGTAGATGCAGGTATCTAGTAGGACATGGCCATCTCAACAGCAGCCTGAGCAGGGCTGGCAGCAGTAGCTCAGGGCACCCCCTGTGGTGACAGATCAAGTACAAATCAAAGTGCTGTTTCAGCCACTGAAGCTTTCCGGCCAACACTAACCACTAAAAGTTATTTCACCATAGAGAATAGTGGTAAACAGGAATTAGAAAGACAGTGAGTAAAATGGGAATGAAGTAGCAGTACTACCCCTAAACAAATCACAGAATCAGTTAGGTTTGAAAAGACCTCCAAGATCATCAAGTCCAATCGCCACCTGGTCAACTAGACCATAGCACTAAGTAATAAATAATAATAAATAAAACAGAATTAAAGCAAATCCTATTACCCAAGCTGTGACATTTCTAACACACCACCACTGTTTGGTGACAAAGGCAATGATTTGTCCTTCCAGTCAGCTCTTGGGCTGCAATAATCCAACGAGCCGTTATCCCGACCAACAGGATATGTCCCAGCTGAGCCCATTATTGCAGTGTGACGGTGGCTGGTAAGTTGATGGAGCAGATGACACCACAGTATGGTGTCACCTCATTGCCAGTCTGAGGTGGTTGTATGCTCAGGGAACAGTCCAGGTAAAAACCAGCTGTGTTTACAGTGCAGTAAGTGATGCAGCAGATTCTAGTGTAGCCCTCAGATTTCACACACCAGTGAAACAGCATTGCCAAGGCGTCAAAACACATTTGATAATGCACTTGGAAGCCACTTTATTTCTCACAGTAAAATAATGAGAAATGCCAGGATGAAAACAAAAGCCATCTAGAAGAGGACTAGAAGGTTCATCTGTTCGGGACAGGCAGTATTTCTTTTGTCTTAAAATAACAGTGTTAATGAAAAAAATTATGAAAAGACAAAAATACAAACCAAGCTTCTTGGAAAAAAAAAAGTTGCTTTTGTTTTTTAATAGTTTAAAAGCTCCTTTGAATGGTAAAGACCCCTAAAAAGCATAACAGGCCAGCCACATACTTGCTATTACTCCCCTTGGGCAGGCCAGAGAAGAGCCACGCTCAGCATCCGACAGTGACCACGATCCCAAACTCTAACTGGCTTTTAAATGACGCCAACTTGATTGATGTGTCCCTTCTGATTTACTATATACTCTTTTTTGGTTCAGTGAAGTTAAACACGCAGAAGAGAATGATGTGTCAACTAGGAGATTAGTTTTACAACCTTATACGTTGAAGTGAATAAATTGTACTTTCATTAAGAGAAGTAGGCCATACGCCGAAAAAGTCATTGGCTTTGCTTCGCTGGTGAACTGGAGCAACAATATCCGATTAGGAAGCCTCAGCAGTTCAAAAGTCTTTAAAGGTAGGTCCAGTGGTTATACAATTAATTTTTAATGATATTGTTCCATCTGGGAGATTCACTTGAAGTGGCAAATGGGTTCCCTGAGCTGAAGTATTAGTTTCAACAAACTTGACACATCTAGTATCTGTTTAAAATACTATTAAAAGCTTTATAGGAATAAGATATCATTATTTGTGCTTACTTCTTCTCCAGCACTTTTCAAGGTCCTGTGACACATCCATAGTAGGAAACATTAGCAACTACTGGAATTTTTTTGACCATTTGGAAGGCCTGAAAGTTTGCTAAGAGAAATAATCACAAACATGCTAGGAACAATTGGGTATTATTCCAACTGGATTACATGACAGCCCTTCCTTTTTTGGGGAAAAAAAACCACGAACAAACAAAAACAAACAAACAAAACCAAAAAACTCCAAACAAACCAAAACAAAAACCAAAACAAAACAAAAACAAAAAAAACAAACAAACAAAAACAAACCACAAATCAAGGTTTCTGATTTCAGAAATTAAAATAAGCGACTCTCAAAAATCATATCTAAACTAATCCCCATAACCTTTGTAACGTTTGATGGGTTTAAAACTAAGGCTTAGAAACTAAATTCCTTTCTCTCAGAATTTTTACTAAATATTGCCAGTAACAGGAATTCAAACATCTGCTGTTAAACAGAGTTTCCAACTTCCAAATTTTAAGCACACACACCAAAAAAAAATCCTTCTTTGTCTCAGAAATATTACTATATGCTACACTTTTCATATCTCAGCACAATGTTTATTCAGTTACCCAAGCACAGCAGCAACACTAAGATTGTATATGCATAAGTCAGAGTGGTATATAAGTGCATACCTGCACATATTTTTAAGTATTCAAAACTTATGATGTTTGTACAATTAGAACCACCATTTTTGTAACATTTCTACATGAAAATAGGACTTTTTTCAATAGGCAGCTTATATTCTAAAAATGCTTTTGTCTCCAGGGAAATGTCAATGTTTCTTCAATTTTGTTTTAAAAATATGCACATGAAGCTATTGAGCTGCATTTTGATGCTGTATTTCTGCTCCATTTGGCCTCATATCACAACAATGGGGTTGAAAAATTAATCCAGCGCATAGAGACAAGTTCATAGTTCGAGTAGCAGGACCTTTTTCTATGACCACAGGCCTTATGATATGAAAACAAAAAGCAATTGCTGGAAACCATCATTGTTATCAGCTTAGGAACCCAGTAGGATAGAAAGCTTTCAGCTGAATTTTTGGTTGCAAAAAAAAAAAAAAAAACAACAAACAAACAAACCAAAACAAAACCAAAACAAAAAAAAACCAAACAAACCGAAATCAACTAAAATTCATTTCTAAAACTGGAACATATTTATGGAAGTGTAGAAGACTGTCTCCTTCACCCAAAGTTATTGCATGACTCATTTCAAATGGAGCAGCTCCAAGAGAGGTGGGAAGGAGACCAAGCTGAGCCTCTGATTCAGCAAGTGCTTAATAGGGATGATTAGACTTAGAATAAAAACTTTAAAGCTGGAGCATCTCCTCAAAAAAATCAGTTGAAAATTTAAAGGAAAAAAATACTAGCAGGCAGTATTGCTAATATTTAAATCAAATTGTTATTATCTAACCCAGATTTGGTCTCATATTCTCCCTTTTAAACAATAATTGCTTCAGCACTGTGGCTTTCTGTTCCTGCAACAGACAACATAGCACAAAGCTCACAGGGTAATTTTTTACCCATGAAAGTCACTGAAAATCAGCTGATACCCATTCCTGTATCAGTTTCTTCCCTTTATAAAATATGTAAATACTTACCCAAATTTACATTTTAGAACAGATGTATATTTTACAGTCAGCAAACAGAAGTTTTTCAGGGACAAAAATGACACCTACACTACTTACGAAGAAGCTATCTAATGTAGCTGAAAAGAAGGAACACAAATACCTCAATCCTGTGTTATTTCTCCTGCATCGAAAAGCATAAAGAATTAAAAGCAGAGATTCACAGTACCAGACAAAGAATGAAGAACTGAAAGATAATTCTAAAGGTCACATTATCTTAACAAAGTGCCACCTTCTGATAGTGTGACACTGATATAGAAGTAATATACTCCATTTACCAGGAGCTGCTCTGTGAGATCCATGCCCTCTGCACTCTAAGCAAAGAAATTAGTGATCCTCCTCAAAGGTCACCCAGTGAGTGGGATATTTCTCAGCTGCTGAGGTGAGCAGCTCCAGTGTTGATTGCTGCAGCTTGAGGAATGAGGGGCCCCAAACCAGGAGAACCTCAGGGGAGCCAAGAGAGCCACCAGGAGCTCATGGGACAGCAGCTGATGGGGACTTGAGGAGGGCCAGGAGCAATGGCATCCAAGAACCTACTCCGTACACACAGATCAAAGAAGCCCCTAGGGAGTACAATGACCAGGAGTGCTGCCAACAGGGTGGGAAAACAGGATCTGGAGCAGCACTTTGTGTGGCAGAGTGGGTGCTGAAGCCCTGCCAGGCTGACCAGGGAGAAATGGTATCACCCAGTGCTGGGGGTGCTGGTGGACAGCCAGGTGAACACGAGCCAGTGTGTGCCCAGGTGGCCAAGAAGGCAGTGGCACTCCACCTATATCAGGGATACCATGGCCAGCAGGGTCAGGGCAGTGACCACCCCCTTTATTCAGCACCATGAGGCCACACCTCGAATCCTGTGTTCAGTCTTGGGCCCCTGACAAGACAGACATTGAGGGGCTGGAGCCTGTCCAGAGCTGGGGAAGGGTCTGGAGCACAGGTCATATGAAAAGTGGCTAAGGGAACTGGGAATGATTAGCCTGGAGAAAAGGAGGTTCAGGAGGGACCATGTCAGTCTCTACAATTACCTGAAAGGAGGTCGCAGCCAGGTGGGAGTCAGGCTGTTTTCCCAAATAACAAGCAACAGGACAAGAGAAAATGGCCCCAAGCTGTACTAGGGGAGGTTTAGATGGGCTATCAGAAAAAAACTTCTTCATAGGAGGAGTTGTTAATCATTGGAACAGTCTCTCTGGGGAAGTGGTGGAGTTGCCATCCATGAAGGGATTTAAAAAATGTATAGATGTGGCACACAAGGACATGGTTAAGTGGTGGAAGTGGCAGTGCTGGGTTAAGGGTTGGACTCAAAAGTTCTTTTCCTACCTAAATGATTCTATTAAAAATGAGGCATTTACCAATCACAGGAGGTATCTAAAAAGCACCTGATCTGGGCCCTCCAGTGAGTCTTAAAAAAATGTTAACAAAACTGAAACAAACCTCTCCCCAGACCCCAATATTTTGTGCCACAGGACAGATCCTCCATCTCTTGCAAGACCACAGGCTACATCATTGCAGTTACAGATCCAGAATCTTTTATTCCTTCCAGAACACATTTATTTGAAGAAACGTTATCTCCTCTTAGCAGGCACGCAAAGCAACAACCTCCAGTTTCCAAGTGCTACTTGCGTGCATTAAAAAATGGACATAACGGTAGAAATGAAACATTGGCTCCATCCCTGCCTGGCTCTGAATGTGAAATCCTGTACATCAGCCTAAAGATAGGTTTGTTATATAAGATACACCCAGTGCTAGTTCATGGGAACTGTTCCATAACAACAGACCATGACAGCCTATTACTTAATGTGCCACTGAGCTGATGCAGCTCAGACAATAACACACAGGGAAATTTAACGCTTCCCGGAACACACTGTTCTTCCTACAAGAGCCCCCTTTCAGACTCTCCTGGCAAAGCAGCTGCTCCGCCAGCAAGAAGTAGACCTATATTTAAAGGTTATTAAAAGGGCAAGAATCAAGAAAACAGTAAAGATCAGTTCTGCACAGCTCAGTATTCAAAAAAATCACCAAAAAAAAGTGCTGACATTTCTATATAAAATGTGAAACTCTGACACAGAGATAAAAAGATGAATAGAAAGGAATTCAGCGAACTAAACGCATTTTTTGTGAATAAGATGTATCTCCAGCAGTCGTTCACTATTCTGACCTTACCAAGCTTTTCAACTTATCTGGGTCTGTTAGAGCTGTTGAACACCAAACGAACCAACCAACTGGAGAACTGTGAAAGCAGAGCAGCTCACAGGAACTAAATTATTAATTTGCCAGGAAACCTTATTTGTATGAAAACAGTGTATTAAAATGACAATCCTTTTAATATCTCCTGTCCCTGAGCTTCTATCTGCATTTTAATGAAGATCTTTGAGAGAAAGAATCTCAACAGTTATTCAAATATATTATTTTGGTGAAATGGCACTAATTATATCTGTATACAGCAAATTAACAATGCCATAACACTGTGATTGTGTAACACAAACCATGATTTTCTTGCTGTTCTGCTGCTCAGATCAACATTTTACTGAGCTATGTTGATCCTTTTACTTGTAAACTATGAAAGTTTGTGGAGGGGGAGGAAATAAATCAATCTGGTAGGACTGGATTCACATGCAAGACCTTCTAAAGAGAAAACTGGGCTATACCATATGGAAATGCTCTGGGGCTGATGGAGTAGTTGATCTCCCCGAGTCTGTCTGCTTCCCTCCTGATATAAGCACAAGCCCATCATGTCCAGTAATTTCTACATAGTCTCCCTTCCCGAGACAATTCAAATCCAAACCCACCTCTTGGAATAATGATGGCACTGTGGCTTAGCAGGGCAAAAGGGAAAAGAAGCAAAATTAATTATTTCCTTCATCCTTGGAAGAATGCTCTCCCTTTCAGAAGGATGAGCTGCTGTTTCATGAGCTGCTTAAGTATTCTGCATTGAGGTGTCACAATTGCAAACTGAAGTACCTAAACACTGCTTGAGGTATCAGCAAACACCAAGCTCTACACCTTTTATTGAGCAAACTAACTTTGAGCACCTAAAACTAAAGCCGTTTTTTAATGGATTCCTCCCAGTTATCTCATAACTATCAGCTTCAATCTGGTTTTTAAATTTTCAGAAGTAAGCCAGCAATACTTACCTATCATTAAAATAAGAAGAACAAATTGATTAGTGTTTGTAAAGTACATTAGAGATAATCTAATAGGACAGAGTAGGTAAAATCAAAAAGTATTATCAATGAGATACTGATAATATAAATGTATTGCTCTTTAATAAGTAGTAGTAATACTGTTTTTCACTAAATCAAAAGGGTATTATTTTCTGAAAAACTTTAATACTTTATTATTGCAATCACTTTTTCTCATTTCATGCTTCCCTAACTTTATTACTGCTAATTTTACTCAATTCTGACTATTTTCTGCCATTTACTGGGAAAATAGACAGAACTTCATAGTTTTCTGATAAATAAAAGTTAAATGGCTTTGTGAAAAATGATATTTATCTGTACAGTAAGCTTCCTTCCACCATCAGAAACCCTCTGACATCCTACAATACTTATCTAGGAAATTCCCATAAAAAATCCTGTGGCCTCAGAGCAGAGGCCAAGGCAGAATGAAAGCAGCAGTGACTTGAGGGACCCAAATGGCTCTGACCCAAGGAACACTCCCACCCACTCCAGTGAGGTTTTGGATCACATCTTGTGTTTGCATATTCTCTTGCTTAAGTCTTCAGTCACTGCTGAGTGATATCCAAGCAATAATTAATGTAATACAAGCCACAGTTGATCAACATCTTGCACTTAATTATACTTATTAAGAAAAAGATTCTTCTCCCCCAATAACATTTTTTTTTTCAGGGAGAAAAGAATCAACTTGGAATTGTTGGAATACTTGTGATTTTGCAGTCAGGTTACAAGTAAACAGCAAGTGTTGGACTCATGCTTTAGAACAAAGAAAAAGTCCATGTCAGCCAAACGTCTAAGTCAAAGATTAATGCACTTATGCAAAATTCTCAATACCCTTTCCTTTTACTTTTCCCTTAATATTTGCAAAGTGAGAATACAGAAGAGCTGTAAATCAAGTGCAATTTCATAGCCTAATACAGACAGCTTTCTCCTATGTTTTATGCCTAATGGTGGGCTATACAATGAAAGCCTAATGTCTATAACTGCAAATATATTTATATTCATAATGTAAAAGAACTGGAGAAGGAGTCTTTAGAATATTGTAGCTTTCAGTCATCTTGGCTTTAACTCCAGAACTAGGGCTGGATTATTAGAAAAAACTGCTGTATTTCGCTCTTCCATTCTGTATTAACACAGCAGTGGAAATAATAAACTAAGGAACTTGAAATATGTTCCTACACCATGAGTCCTTACGGTTGTATATGTTAATGCTTTCAATATTTGCAATTCCATCTAACACCATTCTCCAAGCTTCTCCAGTCAAAGCATATCCCTACAACAGCCAAACTCACTGTTCATGATTATCTGGCATTGATTCACAGTTCTAATTATGAATGATACTCTCCACAAGCAAGGTAGAACAGAAATATTTCAAACTAAATGGGTGTAATGAGACATCTTTTCAGTTCCATTTGTTCTTACATGAAGCAATGAAAAGTTAAATGCTGCAACCACAGCTCCCTAAGGTTGAACACACCAGGTTATGCTCATTTGTTGTTTTGTTCAGTAATAAACACCCAAAAAAAGGCCAATTGTTAAAAAAAAAATACACACAAATAAACAAACAACCAAAAAAACCCCAAACCAAACAAACAAAAAAAACCAACCAAACAAACAGGAAAAAAAAATAAACACTGAAGGAGACTGTAGACTGTTCAGGTTTCGTTGTTTTTTCCCTTGAAATAGACAATTCCCTGGAAACACGATGACTTTGTGAAGCTTTTGTTGGGGCTAAAAGTGCCCTGGCTCAATCATGCCATCCACTGGAGCTGATTATTTAGATTTAGCACTGCTGGGAGTTTTTACAATATTCAAGGGGAAGCTCAGCCATGTGGATTGGAGCATTAGCATGAAACTCTGGACAAGATGATTGAATTTTTCACAACACTAAAACAGTGTTTCACAAAGTGGAAAAGGAAACCAGTTGTGTTCTACCCACAGACACTTCGAACTTTTCAGCTCCATATTTTTTCCCCTCTCCTATCTCATGAAAAACACATTTTGCTTTCAGTAACACACCAAAACCATTTTATGGACTAAACCATGATCCTGACCAGTGCGAGTGAGTAAAACATCTGTCTCTCTGACTCCAAGGCTGCACCTCCCAGACAGCAAAAACCACTCCCTTCTCTTGTGTGCTGCCCTTCATTTCAGCAGCCTATGATGTCATTTTATCATTAGACATTATTATACAACTCAAATGCCAAAAAAAGGGTCGGGCTTTAAACATTCTCACCCATCACCTTGCTTACATAAACCATAAAATACACGGAGCCCTTCAGAAACAGAGTGAACCACCCAGCCTAGCTGGCTAATTGATGATAATATTTTAATTTGCTGGATTTGAAAGGAATGGATGCACACACAGCATTACCTAAACCTGCTAACTGTGACAGCATGTGAAGGACCTTGCATCCCCAATGGCACACCACTGCATCAGAGACAAGCAGAGCAACAAACATCTTATTAAACAAGTGCAGAAAAGCAAAAGGCAGGAGCCTCCAGGGCCATGTTAATTATCTCAGGGTCGAAGTGGCTGGGAAGCTGTCTCACAGGCTCCACGGCAGTCAGATGGCAGTGCCAACATGCTGAAGTCCCCAAGGTCCTGCAGTTACAGCACTGTCATATTTCAAATGACAGGTAATACTTGGGAACATGCCGACACTAACCTCCTCAATTATATTCAATGTCAAGGTTTTCATGCTGAAGCAACTGCTAATTTTCAACATACACACACTTGCTGACAAAAAGTACTTTATCAAAGAAGGGAGTTTAGGGTATCTGCTGCAGATCCTTTTTGACACACAGGGAATCCTGTCCTCCATACAAGCTCTCAAAGGATGAAATAAACTATGCCTTTAGTCAGGCACACAAACATCACAATATGCTGTATTTGCTTTGCTGACACACAGTGACTTTGCACAGAAATCTCACTGTTATTAACAGCAGCATGGACAAACAAATATTCCCCTGGTGTTTATTTGAACTTCCTTTGAAGAGAAAGGCCCAGGCGAGTGTGGGCTACTGCAGTGCCTCAGGTGCTCCAAGCAGCAAGACTAAAAAGACAAAGCATCCCCCAAGAGCAGCCATGCGTGCCACAGAGCAATTGCAGCGCAATTACCAAGGCAAACCTAAGCATGGAATTGAAAAAGAAAGACACTGGAACGTGCAAACGTGATTCCTTGTTTATTCCCATATTTGCAATTTGCAGAATTTAACTGAAAATACAATTAACTTGATTGGACAGCCTAGGAAGGAGATTGGGTGGCACAGCTGTGGCTATGGGTGAAGAAGCACAGTCTCATTAGAGCTTCCTACCTGTTCAGGCAGCTTCTCCCACTTGCAGTCATTAATATGAACTGGAGACAGATTCTGATGTGAGTTGCACCAATTTAAATCCAGAGCAACTCCTATCTGGCCTCCAATTTGCATTAATGGCCAAAGGTGGCACGCTGAGATGAAACATGATGAAGGTAATACCATGTTTAGGAGGAGAAGGAGCATTACCCCAGCAGAGAGGCTCAGAATTTAAAGGGACACTGCAATGTAAAGGGGCAGTTGTTTGAAACATCCTAAAAAAACCTTCTTACACTAAAAATACCATATCAAAAAATTAAATTATTTTAGTTGTGTTATTCTTTTTTTTGTTGTTGTTATGTAAAAGCAATTTTACTGTCTCATTATTTTTGTCAACATTTACAATGTAGTAACACAAACATCAAAAAATGCCACATTCCTGCAGAACTGGCATGGATAGCATTTGACATTTTAGCAGCTACTTGCTCAAGTGCTCAGATTTGAAGAGTATTAGATCTCCCCTGGTTACCCTTTTTAGCCTGCAGAAAAATAGACAAATCTGGTTTTTAGGAGGCAAGGAGGGGCAGCAGGAACCCCACCTGTAACTGATGTAAATAAGAACTGTGGCTGCAGTCTTACAGTCTCATGTTCATGCAGCAACTCTTGCATAGCCTTGGGAGGAAAGCTCTGACTTTCCTGCATCTCATGATTCAATAATTCCTTTATAACGATACCTACATGGCCCATGTTAACCCTGAAACACCAAGCAGAAAGTGCTGAAGTATTAAAATTACTAAAGACCTCACTAGTCCTTCCCTTTACTAATGAGGACTGGAAGGGTTAAAGAAAACACACCAAAAGGTGAGATTTATACACCTGCACAAGGCTTTCCAACTTTTTATGGACATTTTTCAATTGATCTGACTGATCCTCTTCAAAAGAGTTGCTAGAGTAATAAACCCATATCCACTTTCATGAAAGGGAATATTTCAGCAACACGAGTTGCAATTTTTGGCAGTATGTCTACAGCTCCAAAGACTGAAATTTGTGCTGAGCCAGCAGATGGATTTCATAAAGCACTATGGCCTTGCAGAAACAAACAAAAGCTCACAAAATGAAGCCCAGTGCCATCCCCGTCACTAGACCCAGAAGGAATTCAAAGGTCTGAGATTTCACAAGGAAAGGACAGGCTTAAACTAATAACATTCAGTATTCACACAGACTCCTGAGAGTTTTGAGATTACTTCATGTCTGACTACTCAATCCTTTGTCAACAATTTTATTCAAAATATAAAAATTCCACATGTTTTCTATGAACAACACAGGCTTCTAAAGTAAAAATGCATAAGTATGCATTGTATCAGCTCTGCTTTCAAGGCTGCCACTGAAGAACAGGAGTGGTTATGCATCTACCTAAACATCCCAACACATCACTTTGTCCCAATCTTTGCTCACTGAAAAATGGTCCAAATAACACACACAAATCAATTTAGACAAAAAAAATAAAAATTAAAATAAATACATCTTCTCTACCTGCCATTTTGTTAATAAAATAACAGTATTTTCTTGATCTGGCATTGAGAAGACACCTTCTCACAGAAATTTAGAGGCGTAATAATATTACAGAGTTGTTTGCATCTTATATTAAAAACAGTTTTGCTGTAAAGATAAAACAAGAAAAAATATATTTTCTTTCCATCTTTTGGCTTTGAATAAGTCAGGGCATGTTCAAGTCAGTAAATGCTTTCTTGGTTGTTTTTCTTGAGTTTATTTTTTTAATATGGAAGCTGGTTAGCAAATCCTGCTGAGTAGTTAACACCACTCAAACGAGTTCTGAAAAAGCAAAGGTTAGTTTGGCTTAGGGAATTCAAATAAGCACCTTTTCTCACTTAAAAATCTAATTTCCAAGCACTGCAAAATACTGAGGTGGTTAATAGAAGTTCGAGAATTTGACAAACTTTGCTGAAGTACAGAAGTATCACTTAAAAAAAAAAAAAAAGAAAAATATTGCTGATGGTTTCTTATTCATATTTTTATATTACCAAATACATAATACAAACATGAATCTGTTGCATTTCCATCTCTAGAGAGGACCAAAAAGTCAATATGTCAAGTTTCTTAGATTTCATGTGCACCTGCTACATCTCAGTAAAATATACATACATGCACAATAGACATACAAATATGTTACTCTGACAGGTAATTTTACATGCTGGCAGTCACTTGCAGGTATTTTTTTCCTTTATGCAAATGTAGGTGTTTCAGTGAGGGGTTTCTTTCAGTGTACAATAAAATACCTGACTTTGATCCCATTAATCATACTATTTTATTATGTCTGTTCTGCAGGAGAATGAAACTCAATAGACTGAATTTAAGGCAGCCAGAGGTCAAGAATAAGTTGAGGGGGCAAGGGGAGAAAACAGTGTTTCTCTGTCTTGACTATAGTACTGAAACTATGGCTTGGTTTAGGTACCATAAAGAAACTGAACAACTTAAGTGCTGTAGGTACATCTTTATCTTCTGTTTTAAAAATGCAAACAGTTCAGATGTACAAAAGCCTCAATGAAATGAAAGCACTGGGTTTATGGCAAAACGTGAAAAGCAGGTTTGTGTTTCCTGAAGAAAGAGACCTCTTGTTGTCCCTGGGGTTTAGCGGGGAGCTGCAGCACCAAGGTTATGGTTTCTGAGTGTGTGCTGTGCTGCTAAATCACCTTTACACGGCCATATTCTGCGCTGCTGTGGCTCAGCCGGGACAGCCAGGTAGGGGATGCTGTAACACACAGTGCAGGCTTTTAGTCTGTGGAGTGAGGATTGTCTAAGAGCCTGGATATAGAAAGGCACGAAAAACATTGACATGCTCAGACAACATGAACACCAAAGAGCTGCTAAATGTACTATTAATTTAGCACATTCACACACACACACACACACGACTTACTGCTTCAGAAACACTGGACAGAGACAAAATCTACATTACTCTCAAGATCCAGCCCGAAGACTTCACAAAAGAGCAACTAAAAAACGCCACATTTCCAGACCAACTCTCAAAGCAAAACTGCACTCCCAAATGTCATTCGCCCGCACTTGACATGAGTTCAGACTTGCTCAGTTCGTACACCAGTAACACCGAGGAGCAGCCTTGGGAAGACAGACGCAATTTGCTCAGGCTGCAGCCGAGGGTTGGCAGTCCCAGCTGCCCGGCAGCTCTGCACCACACTAAATCCTTGCAGGGCTATTGGCACAGCAAGTTCAAAGGCAACTTTGTAAAACATGCATGAGGTGTTTCTGCAGAAGCCAACAAGAGATGTTAAAAGAAAGCCTGAAAACCAGAATATTCCTAATGCTGCATGGTGGATTTTTATTAAGTATTCAGTTTCCACCGAAGAAACAGAAGAAAGAAATAACCCTAAGAAACAAGTATTGCTTTTATCCCAGGAATTGTTATAGAAAACAAATTACATGTAAAAATTTTATAAACGTAAACAGATATTTATTTTCTTTGATCTACTCAAGCAAAAACCCCAGTCCCAAAATTCAGCAGCATGTGGCTCAACACGAACCTGAGATCCTGAGGCCAAGAAACTTATTTAATGCCACTGCAATAAAGAGTTAAGCACACACACAAATATTATCTTTTCTCACCTCAACTCAGACATGGTCACATGAATTTAGATAATTTTATAACTGAGACTGCATTGCTTGCTCATTTTTCCAATAACTATGACCAAAATTCAATCAACTTCCTCTGAGCATTGTAGTCACTCCCAGAACATTTAAAGAATTGATATCTGCCCAGCACTTCTTTGATTCACAAATTGTCTGAGCTCTAAAAACAAAATACATCACATTTTCAAGACAACACATAGGGAAACTATTCCAAACTGGGCTGTTTGCCTTGGCAGGAGCAGCACAGGGACAAGGAAAACTCCCAGATTTCTGATTCCTCCAAGGCAACAATTTGGGTTGATTTTGAAAACACAAAACCACTATGGCCACGTTTGCAAGAACAGATATTACATGCTTATAAATTTTATAAATGTATATCAGAAATAGGTTTGCGCACATATATCCATACAAAAATACATTTAAAAAGAAATATATATTCTTCCAAGAACTGGGCAAACCAAGATGCAGCATCCTCAGGCTTCAGTACATTGGACTGTGCCTATCCAGGACCTATTTGTGAGACTCCCAAGGTTTGTCTGGAGAGCTGTTTCTCCTGAGAAGGCAGCACTTTTACACGCCTGTCACCATCACTGAAGTTCAGCACCACTCAGGTGCTGAAGCTTGAAATGAATGTTTTCTCCTAAGGTAATGGACTTAAATATTATTTAGTCAGAAAAATATTCTTTCCTCCACATATGTGATGGAAATAATCTGCAAGTACTTTCATTTAGAACCACTCAAGATGTAAAATTATTTCAGACCGTGGCTTCACTCTAGCATAGTATAAAAATTTATATTAGAACTGACTGAAATATTTTCAAGCTGTAATACCATACCAGTACGAAATTTTATCAAATCAAACCCACTGCAAAAGAGACTGTTCACTGATTATTCGCATGAGTAGCAAGCCATGAAAGGGTATTGTTGATATCTTACAGCCAGAGGTGTATAAAATACTTGCAGCAGATGAAAAAGGATATCCTGCATGCAAACAGCTTCATCTCCCCCTATTATAAAGTCACAAAGAAATTCTTCATATATTACAGATTTTTTGCCTCTGACAAATACGTGCCTTTTCCAGGAAAAACATCAGTCCTTTTAGAGAGAGCCTGTGCACAGTGAATTAAAGCTAGTATAACAACATCTCTAAAATATTTACTATACAGACACTTAACTGAATATCCAAGTAGCTAATGGGGGGAGGGGGACGGACCAAATCAGATCACAATTACTAGTTTAACTCTTCCACCTGTTCAAAAATATCATCTTAGTTAATGAAGGCAGCCTCAAAAATAAGCCTCTACATCTGTTTTTAAGAGTGTTTTTCACACTCAATGCATCCCCCACAAGAAGTCACATTCTTTTGTCATTCCAAAGGTTTGAACAAAGTTGCCTTTAGCCACCACAATGAAAAAGGTTTAGAGAAATCTTGTGCTCTGATGCGTGCAGAAGACAGCAGTCCCTCCTGGAGGACACCAGAGGACAGAAATTTATGCAGCTGGATGAGGCCCAAATGGCTTTATTTGCATTTACTCTTAATAAATTCATGCAATCACAGACCATAGAATCATTAAGGTTGGAAGAGAGTTAAAGATCAGCAAGTCCAATCATTAACCCAGCACCATGATGTTCACCACAAAACTGTATCATCAAGTGCTACACCCACACCACTTTTGAAGACTTCCAAGGATGCCTGTTCCATCAATCCCTGGACAGCCTGTTCAGTGCCTGACAATCCCTCAGTGAAGAAATTCTTCCTTATATCCAGTCCAAACCTACCCTGGTGCAGCTTGAGGCCAATCCCCCTGTTCTGTCACTCGTTCCCTGGGAGAAGAGACCAGCCCCCACCACCTGCATACAACCTCCTGTCAGGCAGTTGTAGACAGCAATATGGTTCCCTCTGATATTTGGCAATTATCTGGAAAATGTCCAAAAACAGCCAAGGAAGAGGGACAGTGCTATAGTAGCCTTGTGAGGGAAACAGCTGTGAGCAAAGGCAACTATAGCAATGCCCTTAAAACTTGTCTCTTCAGCATATAAAGGTGGGAAATGGGCTTTTGTAAAGCACTGGCATTGGTTTGATTGGCAAATGGTGGGTTTGTGCTGGTTTTAGTTTTTGGCCTTTGGCTGGCTGGTTTTGTTTGGTTTTTATTATTCTTTTTGTTTGTTTTGTTGGGGTTTTTGGAGGGAGGGTTGGGTTTTGGGGGGTTTTCTTTTGGGTTTAGGAGGAGAGGAGGTCCATTTTTGGGGGGCGAGGTGGGTTGTTTGGTTTGTTTCTTTTTAATAATTTATTCCTTTTTGAGAGGAGACTTGAGGAGCACAGTACAAGTCCTGCAAGAGAAGCTATGTCCACAGGGACCACCCAGGCCCAGAGCAGGGAGTGGCAGACTGAGGCACAAGGAGAGGGTCTTGGCAAGCCTTAGCACACCGTGTGAACCAGAGCAGCTCCACCTTTGGGGAATCCAGACCAACCTTGTAGGTCAGCAGCCCTGAGCTGTGCCAGTGGAGAAGCCCTTTCCCAGCACCTGGACAGGGTGGATGGTCCACAGAGCAACAGTGTGTTACAGCCCATCAAACAGGCTCCAAACCACAAGGAAGTTAGTTTTCTGTGGAGGAGAGTTGGTAGCTACCTCAGGCAGTCCCTCATCACCACAGCACACTCCTCAGGACAGCAGTCTTGCTCACATTAAAATATCCCAAACTGAGACATTACCATGTCTCCTTTTATTCCTCTGGTCAGAAATACTAAGTTTGTTTAACCAGCTGTTTGGGATTTGAGAGCTGACTTCACTGAAGACACAGTCATTACCATTTATTCTCCCCAGTTTCTAGGGAAAGGTGGAGGCTTCTTATTTATTTATTTACAATTTATTTTGTTAGCAACTTACTCCTTGCTGTCAGCTAGTGCCTGCAGAAGAGTTAGGTTTGTAAGAAGAGCAGCAAGACATGTGACAGGCAAAGCACACACTGACAGGGGCTGGGAGGTACAAGGCTTTTATGAACACTAGAATTATGTTCCAGCAGAGAACCTCAACTTTTACATCTTACAGCAATTTCTCAAAAGGAGTAATACTTATATAAATGAAACAGCTGCCCACACAAAAATTAAAGTAGCAATTTGCAGCACATTTTACTTCATCTATAAAGGTGCACACAAAGGTGCAAAAAGTTTTGTACCTATATTTCTCACGGAAATAAACTCAGCCAGAAAGCAGCTTTCTGACTTTTGAAGACACTTGCTGTTCATGGAGAGCTAACATCAGGCTCTACAGCTTTGGGAATAAGCTATACATTATGTCCCTGGAAGTCAACACAGTGTTAAGACAAGTGATCCTGTGGGTTTCCTGGGAGAGTACACAAAGACAACAACAACAAAAATCCACTAACCAGGAGCACTGGAATTTGACAGAGACAGCACAGCTTCCTCCCACCAGTGATGTTGATGGATGTTTTCTGTACCAAAACTGACAGTGACAAAAGAGGCTTTAACACGAAGGAGCCTTTCCAGTCCCCCTTCATGTTATCTGGGCAGACTGGCACTGACTGACAAACAAGTCAAATATTATAAATGATTGACATCCCTAAAACAAATACAGAGGTGGAGGTGTCTTCAAAGAGAAATCACTACCACTGCTGGTAGGAATTATTCTAACACTGGTAGCAGTCACCAGCCTTGTTGCATCAGCTGAGGGCACAACTGGTTCTTTGCCTAGTCTGATCCACTGGCACCAGTCCTGCCCTCACTTCTCAGCCTAAAATGACAAAAAAACTAGTGATGCTGGGATCCCAGAGGTAGTGAACAGACTTTCTTGATCTAGGATGTTGTTTCTACACATGCCAGCATTAAGGACAAAAAAAAAAAAAAAAAAAATCTTGATGTGAAACCAGAGGCAGAACAGAAGAATTGAGAAACTGTTGGGCACTGGTTATCTTTCTCATGCCCCATTTCCATTCCTGCCTGGTAAACACACCCTTGTCACCTCCTATGCCTTTGCTCCACTTTCTCAGCAGCACTTGGCTTTGCCTGTGAAAAACACACCAGCAACAGATGAGGAGGAGGTTTTTGGTACTTTTTACATTCCTCTCAATTCCAAGTGATGGCACAATTATCTGCAGGACCCTGACCCCTAATGCTGAACAGGCAGGACCATCCCACAGCCAACCTGCCAGCAGGAACTCAGGTTTTCCACATTCCAGTTCAGCCTAGAGCCAGGTCCCATTCCCTGCACAGGCAGCACCACGTGGCAAAGGTGCTGGAATTTCTTGGGAACAGGGCCAGAGCAAGGGTGTGTATTTTGAACAAGATCAGCACCTGCTGCAAATAGAAGCGAGATTTACACTTGCTAAAAATCTAGTCAACCAAGGAATAGAATAAATTTAATATTCAATTAAGGAAAGAAGAGCTTAATTCTAGTACAGGCGAGGAGCATGACGTAAAACCGAGCATCCCACCATCCATCATGGTTAGGATGACTTTAATGGATCTTTAGAAACACTTATGGAACCTATGAATTTCTGGGCACTACTTCGGGATCAGTAATAAAAAAAAAATTCATTCTCTAGTTTCCTCCTAAAGCAACTTAGCATACCATGTATGATAAAGAATTATAGTCTACTTGAGAAAAGATACTTAACTCCTTACAATGCAGCAATAAAAGATGCCTGATAGGAGATGAAATTTGAAAGTTTTGAGTTTGATGGGCTTTGAGAATACCCCCATGCAAAGTGTATTACATTTTTATTCTTTTTTTTCTTTTTAAAATGATTGTTTTTCCAGAAAAAAATACTTTCTAATATGAGCATAGAAGCAGAAAATAGTATTTCTTTTACGAAATGACAAATTTTTTTAACTGTTTATTACAGGGCAGAAACCTAGAGGAGGAAAAAAACAAATAAAAAAGTATAAATCACATACCTAAAACTATTTGCACCCTAAGAAATTAAGTATGTCCAGATTTAGACAGTAGGATGACTCCTCAGAAAGATCTTTTTGGTGTCAACATGCATCCCCTACATGCCCTCGTACCCACACACCCCCTCCTCGCAGAGGAAACATCATCCTTCCTACTCTGCTGCTTTCATCTCTCTTCATATTTACTATGCTCTGAAGAATTTTAATAAATATTCCATGTCGTATCCATAAAACAAATAAAAATGATTAACTAACAGTCAGCACAAATGCCTCTAAAGCAGCATGCACTCCTCTTTCATGCAGGATCATCAAGTTCAATGCCATGATAAAGGTTAAGTTTATTAAGCATTAGAGAGAACTGAGTTCTCATCACTCAACCCCTCCTCTCCCCCCATCTTTTTTCTTTTTCTTTTGAGAAAGTGCAATAAAAGGAGGTGCACAGCTAAATGGTGACCTTTAGAAGTACTGCCTGTTCCTTTGGGAGGAAATGCGCTGTATTTGATTGTTAGCTTTTATAAGATTAATTAGTGTGGCATGCTAATTGATATTTTCTGGTAGATAAGAACAATCAAATAATTGGTTTCCCTTTAAAGGAATTCTCTAATAAATGCCAAACACGGATGAGTAAGTGCACTGCTCTGTTATAGTAAGATACTTGGTTTAAGTTTTAAAATGTGTTTTTTTTAAATAGAACATCCATTTGGGTAATTTATCCAAAAGCATTGTGGCATAGCTTTGTTAGACAGCAAGTCCTTCATGGATTTAAATCACCAAACCAGATACATAAGCAAGATAACAGATGTCATCAAGAGAACACCTTGGCATTAGTGAGCTGTAGCACATCTCAGATCTGCATTAGGGCCTGTGCACCTCTGCTGCTCTAATGCAACTCCCACACAAACACAAAAGCATTGAGTTTATAAAACACCACCACTGTTAAAACTGCTTGTACTGTTTAGCTTTCACTTGTACTAGTGCCTATGAATGTAGGCATAAGAGTCTTCCCCAGCTCTGACCTTCAGGAATCACACATTAGTGTGCAAGGATGTACCGCAAACTGCACATGCTAATGGAGACTTTTAGACAATGCAGCTAGACCTCCAACACACGACAGAGATGCCACAGGGTAACATATTACCCACAGTAACTCCTCAGTCACCTGGTCTGAGCTCAAGTAAGGTGTGTCAGTGAAGTCCCTTGTTCACTTCAGGTGAAGTCAAGTAACTCTCTTTGTGCAGACATGGCCAGTTCCTGCATCCTGCAAAGCCCCAGGAACAAGATGACTCTTGTGCTATTGTGTATGTAACCCGTCAGATACACAGATACCTCAGGAATTGCTCCACACATGTCCTAGAGTAAGTAAGAGCTGAACCACAGAGTCAGTGCCTCCTTCCTACAGCACCAGAAGTACCTTGCATAGACAATGGACAGTCCTTTGAGAGGCTACACCAGGATTTTTTTCCCCTATATCTAAGTTACAGTGACACTCCAGCTCTCACCACATCTGTCACAAAGCTATCACAATATTACACCTCTTCACTTTTAAATCTTCATGGCAACACTTCAGCACAGCCAAAACACCCCAGAACAGGCTCCTACCCAAATACAGATGAGGTGTTAGAAGGATGATGCACTGCTGCAGTTGGCTGAGAAAGTTTCCAGCACCCCAGTAGACGATATTTTTCTCAGCAAATCAGGGATTCTGGTAACAACTGCAGGAGGCTCAGCCGAGATGCACAGAGGCATGAGGAGCTCAACTGGGACTAGGGAATTGAAACAGAAGTGAAAACCCTGCCTACCTGAGGCAATCTGGACTGAAAGAAGCAGTTTATTGCTCACTAATTGTAAGTCAGGGAGAGGGACCAACCAACCATCTTGGTGTCCCAGTTCTGACAGAAGGAGAGGAGACAAGCATGTCAAGTACAAGAATTTAATTGTACATTAGGCAACATTTGGTCTTGTTGGTAGTAGAAAATACAAATACAGTTTGATTGGCTTTGTGAGACACCACACATCTCCAAAGACTTCCTAGAAAAAGTCATTCTAATTAGCAGCCAGACTCTGTTAGGGTTCCTCTAATACACCCAGTGGCAGAGGTCTGGGAAGGAAAGTGTAAGAATATGAGCCTAGAGTTTCCATTTTGGTGTTTTACAATGAAAGAGGCAGTAACAGAATTTGAGTTCAGAAGTTGAATTATTTTGTTGTTGCTTTTGGAAGCCAGAAACAGAATCAGAAATCAACTCGTTATTAAAAGAGAGCACCCTTTCTATTTTGACTCAATGGGCAAGAGCCTCTCAAAACAAACCATTCCAAAAAACAAAACAGCAAAACTCTTCTTTTAACAGTACCATGAATAGAGAAGTAGTAGTACACAAAGCATCAACAGAAGAGACATGCTCCACAAATTATTCCTTTACCCACATTTTGTGGAAATCAGTGGGAAAGGGACAAGGGGAAAAGGCAACCTGAGTTCAAGTCCAAATGATTTGAGTGCCCAGACCAGAATCCCACCTGGAGAACAAAATGACTGCACAATTTGAGTGTTTTTTTTAGTCACTTCTTTCAGGAGATAGCTCCAAGACCACAGATGCTCTGCCCCTCCTGCTCAAGACTAGAGAGTATCTGGGAGTGACACTTTTTTTTGTGGAATTCTGTTGTTCTAAGCCTGCTGAGATCTCACCTCCTTGGCTTTGGGAAGCTAAACCTAGACAGTTTTGGGGATAGGGAATGGCAGAAAGCAAGCAATGTGACAGAAGGAGGAGGACATTTGCATCAGGTACAAAGAAGAATGTATACTGATGACTTTTACACTAGAATTATACTGACATTATCTCATTTTTTTCATAACTGCAAATGAGGAGTAAGATTAATTTTATAGCAGCAGATTTTCCTCATGACTTCAACAGAACTAGATTAAATTAATGTTTCAGTTGTGCTTAATCTAAATTTTTGTCTTCTAAACTGTAGGCAAATGGCTTCTAATCACTATTTCTGTACTATCTGATGTTAAAAGTTCATCAATTTAGTTTCCCACCAATATGATTAAACTCTTATTCAGGCAAGAAAACATTGTTAGTAAGGAAATCAATTTCTTTTAAAACTCTCTCATGAACTACCAGTTAATACCTTCTTCAACTAAGACAATTCACTAGATTTGGAATTACTTTCTAACTATATGCTGAGCTGTGAGATTGTGATGTTTCCCCTCTATAATTCTGTCTGTCCCAGACTAGCAACCTATAAGACATAAATTTGAATTTCCCCCTATACAACTCTTGAAAAATAAAGAACTGTTGGGATCACAAACTGCCAAATAGTGCAATTTTAGCTTATTTAATGAAGGACAGAATGAACTTCTACATTATAAAATGTAACTCCAATTAATACCAAGAATAAAACACCCTGTGCTATTATCAAAAAGTCATAAAACATCTGGGGTTAACAATAATCTGGTTGGAGAGTATTATATATAACAGAAATAAAATGCCTTATTGCTGTTCATCATTCTCCATCTTTACAAGAACACTGCGCTCATGCATTAATTACAGATATTAGATAAGCAAATTGTGTCCTGACGCCCTGAAAGGCTGGCACACCAACAGCTGGAAAGGGAAAACCCATTAAATGGGTGAGATCCTTTCCCTGCCAGGCCTGCCAGCAGCGTGGCTTTACAGCATAACACTGCCAGTCCTCCACCTTCAGATGCTCTTATGAAATGCATCCCCCCATAAGCAGTTTCTGTATCCCAACTCGATCTAATAGCAACGACATTTTTGGGCAAGGCAGGGGGAATTCAGGAGTTCCTGACACTGCTCCCAGACAAACCTGTAAATAACCCGCCAGCAGCATAACAAGAGTGAGCTCTGCCATTCTGAGTGAATTTGTTTGGTGCAAAGGTACAATAAACATACTGGAGGAGAACATTAACATCTACTTAAACTGGAGCAAATGCACATTTTAACAAGATGATAAGGCTCAAGGCCCGTGGCAGGTATTGAGGCAGTGCTATTGCACAAGATGTCAGAGAGAGCCCATTTTGAAGGAAAAAAAAAAAAAGAAACCAACACTAGAAGACATCAGCCCTGATTCTGGGCATTTTCCCCAGAAAGCCAAGTCTGCTTTGTGAAGCAGCAGAAGGACGAGCTCTGTCCCCCCTTACCATGACCCTGCTGCACCTCCTCAACAGCCACCCCTGCAGGGCACAGCTGCTCTGCTGCCGCTGGTTTCTCAGCTGGCCCTGGTTTTAGGTAGCTGGCTCCAGCAAGTCTAGTCCAGAGTGGGATGGAGAGTGGACCACATCTCCCTCCAGCCAGTTCATTCAACAAGTGTCCCTTCTGCGCCCCTGCAAAGGAGAGGACAAGGACTCCGTATAACCCTGTACGGTCCCGGGGGGAGGAGTCACCTCTGAGCCTCACACAAACACCTGCAAAGAAAAAGGCATTTATTTGTGCTTCGCAACAGTTTCCCTCCTCTTCGAAGCATTAAAAGCACAATTTTATCTACTTTCAACACCACACCTATATGGTAACATACTTAATTACTTTACAAAAACAAACTGCCTGCAGTGAGGATAACTTTGTAGCACGGCAGCAAACACAGGGTTTTGACAGCTGAGCGGTCATAAACAACCAAAGGTTTGAACAAAAGATAAAATACTTATGTGGGCCCCCATTTCTGCCAAGAGTTTCAAAAGCGAGAGGATAAAACACCATAGCCTTGATGCAAAAGAAGTCAGAGACAACAGTGGCCTGGAACGAAGGAAAACTAACAGAATATATCACTAGGCATAATTAACAGCTGGGTAAGAAACAGCTAGATTTCAGAGGAAATCCTCCTTCTGTAGACGTTTAAGGGTGACAATAAAGCTTAAACTGTCACAAGCATTTGATTAGTATGTTGCAGATGGAATTTAAAACTGGCAAGTTAATAATGAAGAACTCCCCAGGGTGTGAGTCTTCCATTTCTGCCTCTCCTGCTTTACCTGGACCAATCAACCTACATTCAAGCTTTCCCACCACCTGACAAAATACATCTGCAGATAAACAAACAGCTTTTCCTAGAAACAAATTAAATATTTATGCCATTCCATTACGGATGTAAACACTTCCACATAATTTTCTAGCTGTAGATCAGTACCCTCATTGCAAAACTTAATCGTGAGCTGCTCCCTGAAAGCTGCTTAAAAGTATGTTTTAGAAACTGTTCACAGAAGGTAATAAACCACACTTAAAGTCACATAAAACTTATAACCATTCTTGCAGCCATTTTAATACTGAAAAACAACTGTGTTCAGAAGTCAAAGAGCCTTTGCTAACACTACATATGCCCTTACAGTGCCTAATTAGCTGATAATACTCCGGGTGCCTGTAACGCACAATTCAAATGCCTTGCTTACCAACGTGTTTAGCATTCTGCAAATAAGTCTTTGCACCAATTAAATCCCTTGTTATTATGAAAATGCTTCCATACTGTTGTAATAACACAGGATAACACAGTCAATGCTACTCTAATCATGAGGCTATTCTTTGAATAATTGTGGGATTTATGAGTAATCATTGCTAAGGATATGCTAGTATTCAGTACAGAGTACACAAAATCTAATAATACCTTTCAAATAAATTTGATTAATGTTATAGTATCCTTTAAGTGAGGCATGTACATAAAAAAATCTTCCCAAGCCACTGAGAACAGTATTTTACAGTGCAATAATTTACTGCAGCAATTCCACAGTAATTTAGAAGCATAGTAATTTAAAAGTGTATGCAGACAACAAAAATCTTTCTCCTCAGTATCTGAAAATATTGCTAAATATAAGATTTGATCCAAGAGAAGATTATTACTTCCTTTTTTTCTATAACAGGTAAGTTAAGAGAGATTGGTCACAGGAAACTTTTGGGGCAAGCTCAGGAACGAGTCCAGATTTCCCATTAAATAAACCATCAAGTCAAGAATGTGCAGTATCTCCACAGAAATATTTAATGGGCCTAGCTTATTTAATCCAGTTCTAATTTTTTCTGCTAAAGTCATGTACAGCAGGAGAAAAACTTTATTCATCATAAAATAACCAAATACATGACTTACACAGTAACACATGAACTCATTAATTAAGGTAGTTTTCTTATAGTTACCTGAACAAAAAGCTATGGATCTGCAGAGCAAGGAACTCCTACTATCAAAAAGATTAACACTAAAATTTAGAACTACTAGGTATTCTAAGAAAATCAGTAAGACTTGCAGTAAATAACTCAACATGATCATTTACAATGTACAACTAAAGAATAACATTTTTAAAAAACAGTAACTACTAAAAACCTTCAATGTGATATAAGAATGGAAACATTTTAGAGAATTATTTAATTAGTAACTTACATATATGGAGACTTTTTAAATGATTTTCACACACAGGACTAACCAAACCTGCAGAAGACAGTGTGGCAGTGCAGAAATACAAGGACAGATTAGATCAGGCTGAATCAGCCCTCAAATTCCTTCACCTGTGGTTCATAAAATGCCCCAACCTACCCAAATCCATCCATAGCATTCACTCCTGGGAACAGCTGAGAGAGGTGTCAATGAGCCCCACACGCGTGCACTGTCCTCCCCTCCCCAACAAGCACACGAGGATTGGCAGAGCTGCCCAAGGTGGGACACAAGTGATGCTGCACAGAGGGCAGGCAGAATTAGCATTCACTGGGGAACACAAAGGAAAAACAGGGCCAAGTACTGGAATCAGTACCTCGAAGAGACACACACACACCTCGTCCTGTAGATCGGCTCTGTGAGCCTTTCTGACACAGAACATCTCTGGAGCGTTAACTCTGTGACACCTGCAAGGGCCATGTTTGCATTCTCATCACCCTGGAAAGTTCCAGGTTCCCTGCATTGCTCTGTCAATACAATATCCACAACTGCTTGGAAAAAAGTTTTTAAATTGCCTGTGATGTTCATTTATAATACAAAAGGAAAACGTGAGAATGTTTGCGAAACAGCAAAGTATCATTTGGGGAAAAAAAAAATGGACACAGACAATTTCAGGTTAATTAGGAAAAGTTATTTGTAAAAATTATTCTCTATCAATATTTATACATTACATAGAAAATATAATAAATACATACAGAAAAAAAGAAGAGAAAAATCACAACAAGCTGCTACAGATAAACAAATCCATTTATTTTTTCCTTCAGAAGACATTGGTTACTCAGGCAAAATACTCTATTAGCAAATCATGCCAAAAAGAGAAGGCTAAATATTCCAGAGAATAATAATAGCTAAACTCTTGCTTCTGGTCTCCTGCCCAGTGAATGGGTTTCTAAAGGAACAACATCATTACTATGCCAACCATCACTACACAGCTTCAGACTCCAACTCTTCCTTTTTTAAAAAGCAAATTACCCACACACTAATAAAGAAATATTTGCTGGTATTTTTGTCTCAATCAGATGGACAAAGCTCACCCAAAAGGCGTCAGTATCACCAAGTCATGCCAGGCAATTTCACATTAACAGCAGCATTCAGCAGCATCGTACCAAAATTTATAACAGGAAAGAAAAAGAAATTTGGCACACAGATACAGAACTAGACTATTAAAATAGAGAGATAAGAACAGATGTGAAAAGCTCTTCAGAAAGACAGCTGTTCTCAACAAGACTTTAATGGGAAAAAAAATCAAATTCTTATTTAGTGCACCCAAAACACATCACTAAATGTACTGCACATGAATTGACACTGTGCCTCAGGGGCAACAGGTTACTGCTAAATAACAAGATTTCTACCCAGGCCAAGGCCTCAAACTACACATTAAGTATCAGATCACGCATCTACCTTCAGTCAAACTGGGTTCTTAGCATGGGAAAATAAAGAAAAATCTTCACTTTCCTAGAATGTTGCAATTTTGTTTTTTGAATGCTAAAGGTTTGTTTTCTGAATTTGATCAGAAGCTTTCCAAAAACGTTCTCACCTAGAGACATATCATACACTCTGTGAACAATCTGTAGCAATCTACTGCAGCATTCTTAAAAAATATAGCATACTAAATACTAAATGATTTTTTTTTTCCAAACATGTAAAATTGGTTTACCTACATTATACAAGTACTTTGCATGGAAAGAATTTGTTTTAGCAAAGCAAATATCTGAAAACATCAGCTTTCAACCTATTTCATTACATCCAGGTATCCAGGGAGTCATGTAAGGTTTTCTTTCTTTTCTGCTGTTTTATTACTTAGGTTCTTTAATATGTGAGGGAAACAAGTACAATTTCATTAAACCATTGAGGAGAAAGGCAGAGGTACCAAACTGGTACAGTTAGAAGACTGAGATTAATAATTTATGACAGCCAGTCTAATCTTTTAGTGATAAAATAAGAAGATTGTATGTCTGAACTTTTTACCGATGCTTCATTAATAAACTTGCTTCCATATATATAAAGGTGTTCTGTCAGCATGTGCCACATCCCCAGGGAGGTGACTATGGAGCAGCTCTACCTTGGCATCAACAGGAGCTCCACAGTGCTTGAAAGTGATCATTTTCCATGGAAAAAATTCCTCAGTAGCCATTTTTATCAAGCATACAACACTTGGCATCATCGCCAGCACCTCTGCTTGTCCACACCTTTAACTTCTCATCCTGAAGTTAAAAGATAAACAACCTTTCTCTGCCTTTCAAGCTGTCACTCTGAAAGCCACCCACAGGCAAAATTACAGCTACAACAGGAAATTGTTAAATAAATTAAGTGCATGTCTCAACCCATCATTTGAATCAATGTATATAAAACATGTGCCACAAATAATACAATGAACTGTAGGAACAACTTTATCTTAATTTACATTTACTGGTCTAGTATTAAAATTATTTTTTGTTTCAATAATGCAGCACCTGGCAGTAATTATTAATATTATATTTCCTTTGTATATGGATTACAGCATCATCCAGAAACACAAGCTGGAGAAGCAATATGCCAAACACAACATCTTGAAAAATTTCAACATAATTTAACTGCAGAGATTTTTTTTATTTTTTTTTTTTTGATAACACACAGACCTCTATTAGGTACCCATATGCAATTCACTTCCACCAGCAGCTTCACAGAAAGGCAGCTTATTAGTTGCAGGTAAAACACCTAAGCACAAAGAGTAACTCAGAGTCTGAGAACACAGAAAATCCTCCTTTGGAGGACTGGATTTGCATTTATCAATGTGGTTGATAAGAATTAAGCCTCAAAGCCTGCATGCCTAAATGACATCCTGCAATTTATTTTGATTCCAGAGTTCATTTTGTCATGTGTGACTCTCCAGTTAATAGCCAAACCCAAAAATCATACATTTCCTTGGTAACAAACTGAACCCAGCTCAAGATCCACAAGAAAGCCGTCTCCTGTCCTGTCCCCTTGGCCAGGGATGACAGCTGAAGGGACCTCAGTTCTCACCACCCAACAGTTTGATGGGAGATGGGTAACCTGTATAACTAAAACAATGGATTTTGTCTTTGTTCTGCTGCCCCAAATCCACTAATTTTGGGCACAAGCCACGCCCCAGCCCCTCCAAGGCTTGTACAAAGTACAATTCCCAGTCTCTCAGTTTTTTCTGCATATGTCTGGTGTTAGTGGTTTGTGCTCCTGTGCAGTGAGTGATAGCTGATGAATATCTCCCTAACTGCACTATGTGAAACTGGATGGAAGGAACCTGTTATTGATGGCACAATACATTATAATGGAATTTTATATAGATCTTATGGATTTCTTCTCCCTTCACCTATGAGCATTATTTCAGAGAGACGTTTAAGCAAGAGTCAACCTGACTTTTGTTTTAATCTCACAACTATGACAATATAATTAAGCTGTGAATGATCTATCAAAGTGCCATACACAAAGACAAACTGACAGGAGTAATTTTTACAACTCAAAAGTCTCTAGTTTCATATATCATAATATCCTGTAAAGCAAGCCCACAGACATCTGCTTGACTGTAAAAGCAATAGCTGAGTAAAAACCTCAATTCATCCTTCAAACAGGCATTTCAGCTCCCTGTTTATTACCACCACTACCTGCATCACTGCAACTGGAACCTGCACCGTCCACTAATTCATGTCTTTATTAAGTGCTTACCACAAATTGGAGGGCAGGACTTGCCATGTTCCTGCATAGCAGCATTTCATAAGAATGCTCTGACAGATGTTTTGCTTCTTTTAAAGATGCTGAAGAACAGAACCTGGCATATTGGTGGACTTGGCAGTGCTGGGTTAATGGTTGGACTCAATGATTGTAGAGGTATTTTCCAACTTAAATGATTCTACATATGTTTAGTATTTAAACAGGCCACCTCTTTCTTATATTCTTTATTTTTAAACTATTTTTTAATTAAAAAAAGGAAAGGAATATTTGTATTCAAGCTCTCATTAACTGTTATATCTCATTTTGAAGCTTCTCAGGGCTGGAGAGGATCTTAGTTTTGCACCTACAAGAATGAGAACCTCATTTTCAGCTGGGATCCTAAGGCACTGCTGTAATGCAATTATTATTATCATCACCACCACTATCAGTCCAATCAATCTGAGTTTGTGCTTCTAATGAGTTCATGTCTAAGGGCAGTTAATGTTCAAGCTATTTTTGGTTGGTTTTTTTGTTGTTAGATAACCATTCTTTACAGCAAATAAATTGAAAGCTTGATCCAAAAAAATTAGTATTTAGAGAGCAACTATGCAAAAATCTGATTATAGGAAGACATTATCAAGAAGAGCAGATTAACCTAGCTTGTTTGGAGGGTAATTTGTATTTTCTGGGTTAAGAGATACGACTTGGCCAAGAGGCAATTTTCTTATATCTTTGCTGCTTCTGTAGAAGACTAAAATAATTTCCTTGAAATAAATAAATTATACGGGAAGAATTAACTACTCTCCCACAGAGACCACGTGCAGAAGGAATGCTTGCTGTTTAAATGGCTGTTTTGGCAAGCCAGACATTTGGGACATTTGCTTTCTGCCCATTCCTGCGCGATTCATTTCACTGAACCTCCCCGTCTTCCCTCGAGAACACCACGGATGGTTCTCTCTTGGCCACCAAGTGCCAGAGAGCTTCCAACTTGAAAAAAAAAACCCCAAACTTAATTTATTCTTGCTTGATAAAATACTCTGCTACAGAAGTCCCAGTTGTGAATAATGACCGTTCAACCATATGAAATCAGTCTTGGATTTACAGTGATAGACTAATTTTCAGCTGCACGTCTGCAAGTTTTGTATTGAAGCCGCCACTTCCAAGGCACGCATATAAAGAAAAGTGAAGGTGAAAACTTTTTCATTATCTTAGGAGACAGCCTATTACCCATAACACTTTCTCAGATATCCATCCATCCATCCATTCATCCACACCTAATGAGTCTTATGATTTAGTCAGAACACATTCATAAAGATGATTCATAGCTGTTATGCAGCCACTTGATCTTAATAGCAAAGCTGATGTCTTAAATCACAGCTGTTTCCCTGTGATAGCCAAGGGGCAAGGCAATACTTTGGAAAATACAGGAAAGAATTTATCAGGGCAACTCTACTAGTGCAACATTTACAAGAATGAATGTAAAGCAAAACATTGGGGTCAAAAGTACTCTAACTAAATCACTAAATAGTACCAGATGCTGTATAACTAAGAAGTTAGTAGTTAGTGGTCCTTTCTCTCAATGTTAATATTGCCAAAATTTACTATATAGAGGTTAAAAACTTCTGTATTTAATTTAATTTTATCTATAATCTGGGTTTGGTGTTCCAATAAGTACTTAAACACAACTGAGAAGAATGAATTTTAACCAAAAATAACTTTAAAGGAGTTAAAGAGATTTGCTGATTTTCAGTTGTATTGAATAAGGAACAGGTAACACAGTATGTTAAGAGCGCCAACCAGAAATACCAAATGACTCATTGTCTTCAGGAAAACTACTTACATCCTTCAATTTTAGCTGGTTATTAAGATCTGCTGGATCACAGAGCACACATGGTCTTACAGGGCTGAATCCTCTCTACGTACACCCCACTCAGATGCAATGTCACCAAGAAACAATTCATGTAGGTTGGAGTTTTAGAGTCTTGTAGCTTTGCAGTGAGGAAGGAAGGAACACGTGAGTACAATTGGCATCACACAAAAGATTACAATTAGATGCCCATTAGCTCTTGGAAGTCTCTTGGCAGACTGATAGACACAGATGTTGAAGCATCAAACTCTGGTGAGCAACGGGTGCAATTTTAGTTGGAATCAACAATTCCTGTTGTTTTGCTTGCTTTCAGCAGGACACCAGTTGCCTTACTCATCACTACCAAATACATCTAAAGGAATCCAGCAGGATTTCTGAGAAAGCAGTGAATGAGCTGTGATTTTGTACTAGTCTGATTCCTGCCTCTGTTCTTTTGGCCAGTAGTTTTAGCAATAGTAATACTAAACTTCAGTTCCTGTTAACAATGAAATAGTATTTTTAACAAGGAATAAAATGAATGCCAAACTGGGGGAAAAAAAATACAGAGACAAGAACATAATGTGCATACACCCAAGCAAAGTAGAATAATTGCATAGATTAAGTAGGTCAACTACAGGTATAGATTTCTTTTAAGATGATCCAAAAAGGTATGAGAAATTGCATGTGAAGGCATGCTCCAAAAGAATTCCCAACTGCAAACAGGCTTGTCTTACTCAAATCAAGGGAGGCAAAACTGAAACCACCTACCCTAAGGAGCTTCCACTGGAAAGCAGGTCTTATTTCCCAACTTGCTCGCTGGAAAGCTGCTGTGGAATAACCGGAGTGACGGCCGAGAACATGTCACACAACTACTTCTTCATGATATTTTTGTCAGGTGATTTGCAACCAGGAGCCTGGATTGGATAGGAAATTATCTTCTTTACAACTGCTACCTGGTGTTTTGCATTAGGAGAAGTTGGTATTCAAAATACAGGAATACAGCAATTGGTGCCTTCCTCATAGAGAGCTCTGAGGTTTTCTATTAATATTTAGATTTGCAATGTGATTTTCAATCCAAAGCTAAGCCTGTGTATCCAAAACAAAAAGCTGAAAGGAGGTCAGGAACTGCCCTGTTAAGAACAAGCCTCTCATTTCAGGGGGGAAGGGGAGTTACTTCCAAAGGGGAAAAATAAAATCTCTCAGGAAGAAATTGCTGACTGCTCTTGGGCATCTGTGGATCAGTTTGGTTAGTGGTTTTTGGTGGAGACCTAAGAAAAGACATGCACATACACGCAGATTTCCTCCAGCTGCTAAACGCACAACGAGATTTTTAATTTATAGATGTTTTCAGCTATCAGGAGTCTTTTACCTTTGTTAAACTCATAATTTTCTTCCTAATTTAAAAAAAAAAATATTTTGAACAAGAGGAGTAGGAATTAGAATCAACGAGTCTCAAGCAGGGCAGCAGGAGAACCTTTCATTTCTGGAAGTGCTTAAACATTCTGTTTATAATGAGAAACTCATGCTAATGCTAAAAAAATCTGAGGGTTTCCCCTTAACTACACACAGGGCTCAAAACACACAGGACTTCTGCACACCAGTTTAATACAGCCCCTGGGAATCTGCGTTTCCCAGGAGCACACACAGACCCTCTGACCACATGCCAGAACCCCAGGGAGGGGTCAGCACCGGCGAGACATTCTGTTACAATCAAGCATTAATCTGCCTGTGCACCCTGGAGTGGGTAAACAGCCTCGTGACGGCGGCTGGCCTCGAGAAAGGAATGAAAAACTCGGAGCTGGGCAAAACCTCTCACCTCTCCACTCCATCACCCGCCACGTCCTCTGCGGAGCAAAGCCAGGCAGAGGCACAATCACATCTTCAGAAGAGTGGATATTCGCTCCTCCCTGCCCGTGAGAAGCAGCAGGGACACATCGCCCTCCGCGGCATTTGTCGCCTGCAGCTCCTGCACCGACAGAGCGCTGCGGGGGGAGTCTCCTGGCGCTGGGAGTCCTGCATGTCGGCAGTCCTGGCTCGGAGCCTCCAGGGGAACGAAGAACATGATCTTACTGATAAGAATATGTATTCAGTAAAACTGCACAGCTTCCCATGGCTGCGAAGTTTGCTGCTCCCTCCTCCACCCAAAACCTTCAGTCTGTGGGTATTAAGGAACTGTAAACGTGTTTAGAGATCACTGCACACATTCCTCTCCGTGGTGAACGGCAGCTTTATTAGGGCAGGAGGCAAAAAAGACTGAAAAAAACCAAAGCAAACTACTGAAGAACAATCCGTCGTTGCAAACTAATGGAGTTGCAGGATGATCCAGGAAAGTTCCTGAAGTTTCTTCCTCCTCTTTATAATGTCATGCTTCTAATTTACTTCATTTATATTAATAAACACTGGATTACACAACTATTAATCTAGTTGAGAACTGCATTAAAGCTCACTAAATCTGTCTAATTATTATGATTAATAGTCCAAAATGATCAGCTTCCCAAATTAACAACCTGAAGCAACTGGTATAGGATAAAGGATATTTTTTTAGTACACAGGTTCTTCGGTCTTTTTAGTTAATGAAATCTTAAACAGTCCATTCAGTAGTACTACATTCTAATTCACAATGACTACCTATTTATGTCAATTTGAATCGATTATGCTGCCACTAGGGATTTATTTATTATTTTTCAATTGCACTAAAACTTTGTCTCATGTTTAGTTTAATACAGCAGAAACAGATCTCCAAGACCTGAGAGCCTCGGCCTTCTTCATCTCACTGTAACCAGAGTTTATACTATATAATTTTTTGTATTATTACTACTCTTACTATTCACCAGTACTAATTTTCAGAGGACAAGTTCTCCAGGCTTTGCAGAACAGTGTCCTAACACATCAAATATTTATTAACAAATTCAAAAAACATAACCACAAAAATGCTATAGGAGTTACTGTTATTACTGTGTCTCTCCATTACTTATGTGATTACTACTCCAAAGTCTGTTATTTTACAGTGATTTTTAAAGAATATTACAGGGAGCTGGTCACACAACCTAAGTCAATTATACCATTTACAAAAGAGAGACTATAAGGAGAGTCTTACCAAACTCACAAAGAAAATATAAAATATTTTCAGTTCTAATACCCTTAAATATGATTTCCTACTTTGGCAGTTCTGCCAAGGTCTGAGCCAAAGTCAACTCACAAATTCAGTTGGAGAAAAGTAGATGAAAATAAGAAAATAATGGTAAGTTTATCCTTTACCATCCTCAAACAAACAAATAAACAAGCTTCTCCCAGCACTTTAACAGAGAGCACTTAGTAAGGATCACATTGAGTTTCAAAGATGATGACAATATGCCCCCCAAGCATCAAGACAGATATGGGCTGAGGAAATGAATAACATTCAAATGAATGGCAGTTTCCTTTGCCATCTAAGACACACTAAAACTTCAGTGTCCTCTCTTAAACAAGAATTGATAGCTCCTGCTCAGTGTATTTTCACCAGCAGTCCTTTTCCTCCAACATCTCCTATCAAGAAGGCTTTTTTTTTTTTCCCCTTGAACTAAAAACATGAACAGCTTTGCATGGAAAATTAAACCCTGCAGAACATGAGAAACTTTCCCACAACTGCAGGGAGTGTAAGGTATTGTTCATTAAGAATCTTCAAAATTTAAACTTCAAACTGTATCAATATGGTCAGTGCCATAGGGATGGGATATGTGTCTCAGGTGTGCCAAAGACAACAGATGTTTCGGGTTTGACCATCATCACTATTGTTCCTAGGACCGCTGGAATATTGTTCACCAGTGTGATTCTATGGCAAATAACCAAATGGCCATGCCTTTTATTTCTCTTGCTCTTGTCTTCTGGCATTATCATGTGCAATACCACTGAGATGGCTGGTCGTCTACTATAGGTCTCACATTTCTATTAGGAGTTTTTGGTGGGCTATGGGGAAACATGCAGTACTTATTCAGCAGATCCTCCTGGACGTGACATCAACTGCACTCAAGGTTGATGCCAACATATTTCATGGCCCCTACACATCCTATTTCCCTATTTGTAGAAAGTTTATAGTAAATTGGAGGAGCTCTTCTCTGACACAGGATTGAGAAGTAAATGTGGAAGTCCTACTTTCAAATATGTATTGAAAAGCTAACAGAACCTAAAACATTGTTGGTGAAGAACTTGCTCTCACTTGAAGACTCCTCTTATAAATTTCAAATTACTTGCCCAGTTTAAACAAGTTTGTGTTTGGTACTTCTGTCATCATCCAAGTTATTAACATTCATTCTTTAGTACACGTGAGTAACCAAGACAGCAAAGATTAAAAGGGAAAGTCAATAGCTAAAGCAACTGGTTTGGCAGCTGCATGGAAGAAACAGGAGTGGTTCAACCACTAAATTCTCACATATGAGTCTGGGAATGCCCTGCAGAAGACTGCTTAGGATGCACTACTGGCTGGTGTGTGGGAAACCTAAGCACAAGACTGTTTCAACATGAGAGGTACATCTGAATGCTCTTCAAAGCAATTGTGAAAGCCACGCAAAACCCACTCAGTTCTGTTTGGAAGGTTATTGGGAAATGGCAAATTACTCATAGCTGCATGGTTTTCCTTCTCTTGTTGTTGCTTGAAATGCCAGAGCTTGAAACTAACCTGAAAAACCTAAAAAATACTTTTGATACTTGGAAAAACTCACCAAATGCACCCTAGACATTATCACACTGTGAGCACCCCTCTGAGAGATGAAATGTGAAGATGTAAAGTGAACAAAGCCTCCTTTACATGAAGGAATTGCACCATATCCATAACTAGGAGATATAACTGTAATTGAAAGTGATATGATACTGTGTTTTGCAGATTCCTGAATTGCAGAGGTGAGAGGGCACATGGGGGACATTGCCGCTAATGCTAGAAAGCATAGGATATATAACGCTGTAATTAAGCCTCATATAACTGCCCTAAATATTTAACTCTCTGTTCTTGTTTTGACTGTTCCATTCTGCAGAACATCATTCCAACACCTTTTCTGTGGGGAAAGACATAGAAAGAAAATTGCCAGTTTTACTCAGAGGTATTTAAGCTCACTTTCCTCTTTCTGAAACTATGGTTTCCTTCCCTCACTGTAACAGCAGAACATGGAAGAACATTTTAATCATTTCTGTGACACTCCAACTAGTCCTTTCACTTACTTTTCCTGAACTAGTACAAAATTCACATCATACTGAAGAGTAAAACCACCTGAATTTCATCTGCTTTCATGTCTCAACAAGAAGTTTCACACAACTCTATCCATCTGAAGTGACCTTGCAAAGTCCAGAGCCTTACTGATATATTTCTTATCTCAGAATGAACCAGCAAGAACAGACCCACTTGCAGATACCCTGAAGACCAGAAAATTGTTTTTTGCTTCTGTGCACATATAAGATAAACATAATTTGCGAAAATGCTCATGTGTATAAGATTTCCCAAGGCTTCATGTGACACAAGTTCATAAAACATATCTGTGCTGGATGGCATGTATTTTATGTCACCACCACTCACCTCTCTTCTGTTACCACGAATTTTCATTAAGGGAAGAATGTTTAAGTGTGTAAGAAGCATTTTAGTAGTAGCTGGTTGGGTGAAGGTGATCTTGAGTTACAAGTATGTTTGCCCCATTATGGCTACTAATGACACCATGAAAAGACTGTCATATCAAGTAACACTTCTGGAGTGACATTCTTGCTAATGGTGGCTGTTTAAAAATGTCCCCAGACCTAAATTTCACATTAGCAATTAAATTGAGGGGATTGAGGATAGGGGTTTAAAGAAAAAAAACAGACAAATCCTGAGAAACCCACTTAGATAATGAAATTCAGAGTTACTAATTTATTATTACCAAAATCCCCCTCTTTTCATTTTGCAGTCTTTCGTAAGGTGTTGTCCTTATTTAGGTGCCATGCTAAAATACATTCTCAATAGCTGACAATGTGTCATCCAGGCACTGCTGCTGTGAGCACCAGGTTTGGCCCGACTCCCCAGTCTGTAATGCAGAGAATTCGGGGGGAATACAATTTACTGCAAAGACAATGTCATGCTGGGGTTTGGACCTCTCAGTGAATAGGAAATACACATCCCCACTGGATTCCTGACAACTTCCACACAAAATCCTCACTGATTGTACAAAGAAAACCCTGATATAAAAAAAGAGACAGTCTATAGGGTTCCCAATCAATACACTCCAACGATGTAATTGCGTATGTCCATGTTTTCTGCAGGTAACTGAAAAGAGAGTCCATTTTGTTCTCACATCTGGGAGCCAATTAAGCCACATTCAAGACACTAGAAACTGCTGTGACATAAAAAGTCTAGGACCAACAAAACCTTGAAAACTTTGGAATCTGTTCACACTGAGAAGAGTCAATGCAAAGTTTCTTTTTCTTTTTTTTTTTTTTTTTTTAATAAAATCCTGCTACATTTACATTATACAACTGTACCACATGCCCACTGCTGAACAATGAGAACTGACAAATGCTCAGTGCAAGCTTCAACACTTCACAAATAGGAATTTATTTCTGAAGAGGCTGTCTTATATTATTTCCTACCTTCAACGTTATAATCAGTCTTAGAGTTTCACAACACTCACCTTAGGTATCCCTAAGTCAGGATGAAAGGAAGTAACACCAAAACAGACAAAAGCCAAACATCTTTCAAACTGACAAGGTTTACAATTCTCCATGCAGAGAGAAAATTACCATCCTTAAGGTAGAAATTGGTTAGATAAAGGATGCAAATAGTGTAGGATCAAAAGGCCTAGTAAAAGTAAGAAACATCAACTGGTTCTCATAACCTGCATTGTATAGACATTCCTTGATTGAAAGGAGCATTTCTTAGAGACATTCATTTTAAGACTCCATCAAACAAGACTGCTCTCTTGAGAAACTAGATTATAGAGTAAGGTAATATATTTTTAAAAAATAATAAATAATATTTTTACAATCACCTTGTGGCATCCAGGAGGTTTTTACCTACTGGAAAAAGTTGGCAAACTGGGGATCACAGAGACACAAAAATTCCTTGCAGGTATCACCCCCCTGCCATGCACAGCTCTCTCAGGTTATTTACAGGAGTAGCCTCCTGACTGCAGGTTAGACCGAGTGTTCCACTTTGAGCTGCAGGTGAAGATTATAGCTCACCCACAGTGAAGCTCATAATGTAATTTCTCACCTAGTTAATGAGGAATAAACATTTCTGAAAGAGGTAAATCACTCATTTTTAAAGTCAGGTTCCCAGAGACCCCTGATACAATAGCGCAGAAGTCCTGCTGCATTCCTGTTGCCACACTTGCTAATCACAGGTGTTCAACTCACAGAATAGGACACTTTATAGCCCCTCTCCACCAACACCAATAGTGCATTATTGAGATTTTCTGAGAAAAGCTTTTCTTTTAGAAAGCACTGGTTAAAAAAAAAAACAACAACAACACAACAAAAAAAAAAAAAAAAAACAAACCAAAAAAAAAAAAACAAAAAAAAAAAAAAAAAAAAAAACCAACCAAACAAAGAAAACCAAACAAACAAACAAACAAAAAAACAACAACAACAAACAAACAAAAAACACAACCAGGAAGAAGTTTCTCAGAAGTGCATTCTAAAAACCTCAATATGAGGTTTCATATCTGGGGAAGCTGCTGAGGATTCCCATGTGAGCACTATAATGCCTGAGGTGGGCGCACTCTCTCTCCTATCACTTTTCACATCGTCCCGTGGGAGAAAAAAGGTGGGGAGTGAAGGAGAAACGTTTCCTGAGCATCTCTAATTACAGGCACCACTATCATCAAAGAGAGGTTTAATTGGCCTAATTCTTATTTTAGCCTTGTCTGTTCACTCCTATTTAACAATTACTGAAAGACATCATGCTGTTGGTCTTGAAATTATTTTTAGGTACCATTAGAAGCCTGGTGTTAGCAAAAATTCTTAATTTAATTTGTCACAAAGACAGTAATGAACATACTCGAATAAGAAAGACCCCACACTGACAAAAACAGAGAGAAAAGTGAAAGCCCATGAAGTCATAGCACAAAAATCTACAAATCTCCCACCAAAGAGAAGGTGCCCAGTGAACACGGCTCAGGTTTCTTGTGTCAGTCTTGCAGTATTTTAAGGCTACTACGTATCATCAAGCTGGGGAATAAAAAGTGCAAATCTGACCTCATTCCCCATGGGTTTGTGGTGTATTTGCTTCTAGGTTGCTCCTCTACAGCTCTGGGTAAGCCCAAAACAACAGTGCCAAGCTGTAATACTGGAAACCATTTCCAAGAGAAATTATGTGGGGTTTGAAGAATCAGGTAAGGCCAGCACGTTCTAACCCTGGGGAACATATTCCTTAAACATATACACACAAAAAATTATCCTAAAAACAACAAACCCAACCTTCTAGAAGTAAGGTATGAGAGGCTACTCTCTAAAATTGTGACTGCTAGAGAAAACCAGATACACAGGAAGCCTTACCCTCATCTGCACGAAGATGATAACCTTGGTCATAATGGCTTCAGAGAGGAGACTGGAGCAGAAAATAAATATTGGGAAACACAAAGATCTACAAAACATCCCAGATTGCCACAATTGACATCAGGAAAATGCCTATTTTTAGTGAAAGCCTTGTGTGCTGCAAAATGCTGCTATAATGGACAGTGGCAGAACTGAGGGTGACAATGCTGAGAAATTCTAAGAAGCAGCCCCTTTTGGTTTACCTGGATTCAATACATTAGCAGAAATAGCTGGGTTTAGTTTCCTGCTGTCAAAGTTAGCACTAAAATCTAGAGGTAAATGAGAAACATGGATATGTCACTGTTGGAAAACAGTTCTACCTTTATGTCTCAAGAGGGGATTTTTTAAATTGATTTTTTAAAAAATAAATCCATACTACTTTAGAGTTACAATAGACATCCTGAATCACATTTTTTTTAGAAGTCAAACTTTCCAGTATATGACCAAGATTGTTACAAATTGCTTAAAAATGTTGTACAACAAAAGTATCTATTAAACAAAAAGGGCTTTTATCATAAGAATAAAATTTGAGTTGGGTGTTTTTTTAACAGAAGAATTAAAACAAAAATATTAGTACCAGAAGAAAAACAAACCCAGTAACTTTTCTGTTCTCTGTTACTCATCTCCTAGGTTTATCTTATTTTTGAGATAAAGTTCCCCTGCAAATTTATAAAAGCTGGACATTTATCATTTGTCCAAATATTTATGACATTTGGTGGCAAGACAGGTTTTAAACAGTAAAATGGTGGAAAAATTATCTCTAAAATCTGAATTTGCGATGACTAAGTGAAGGTTGGATCAGTTTCCTGGTGCTGAGTGAAGGAAAGACACAAATGCAGTCAGCTGGAGTCAGGTCTGCATGCAGTTGTGTTATGGCTGATCTTATCTCTACTTAAGCCTCTTAGAATGAGATTTTATGAAGTAAAAACAACACAAAGTTTTTGAAGTGGGGTTTTACTTGCTAACACTGATAGGTTTGGGGTTTTTTAATTTAACCTATAATTTTTCTGCTGTTTTCTCTCTGTATTTTTATTTTGACCTTTTTTTAAAAAAAATTTTTTATATATTCTATTCAGTGTTCATTTGTACTTATCAAATAATATAGTTTTATTCCTTTCTTTAATGTTTTTCAGATGCTGCAGAGTGGAAAAAAAACTATCAGCCCTGACTTTTCTAAGCCTACTGCTCATCCTTTACCACGTGTGAAGAAAACAACTGTGAGTACTGTTGTATTTTGCCTTTGAGCTGAATGGGTGAGATTTGTAACCCCTGTCCTCCATGGCACAGAACAGAGTGCTGTGTGACACGGGATAAGGCAGTGAGGGGACAGCACTCTCCAAATGCAGGGGACACCTCACCCCAAACACGTGGATAACAGGGACTGTGTGAACAAAGGGCTGTATTTGAGGGGTGTGAATTCGAGGGAGGAGAATGAAAGGGAGGGAGAAAGGCAAATCAAACATTGAGAAGCAAAGAGTCAAGGATACAGCCAAAGTAGAATCACAGAACAGTTTGGGTTGGAAGATCACCTAGTCCAATATCCCTAAAATCAGCCCACAAATTCTGGTTAAGCACACTGAAAGAGGGTCTGAACTGTGAGCAAATCAATTCTGCTTGCATTCTCCAAAAAGCAGAAATATGACACATTATTTGTTACTTACACAAGACATCTCAGAGGATTAAAAAAATTAATCCCCTTAGAAAACTCTCAGATTCAGGAAGGATTTTTGATCAAACCAGATGAAAACACTTCTGTGGCCTTTGTTACCTTGGCATTTTCTGAAAAACTCAAATCAAATAAAAACTTCTAAACGAATTAACAGGCAAAGCTCTAAGCAAGACAAGAAAAGCCAGAAACTGCATTCTCCAATGTTGCAATTAATCATTAATACAGAGTACCATTTAATACATTTGCTTTGAAGCTCAGTGTTCTGGGAAAACACTGGTGCTGGAAAGCCTCCGGTAACTGCAGCGAGCAGGTGGTTTAGCCCGAGGGGCTGGAATCAGGGAGACCTTTGTATTTTCATTATTAGTTCTTTGTAAGAGATCAGAAGACAACATCTTGAGCGAACACAATGTAACTTCAAAGTGCAGATATGGTTGTGCTGAGGAGGAGGAACAGCATGGAGAACCTCAGCAGCCACCAGAGATACAGCTGAGGTTGGAGCCATTGGCCAGGAGGATGCTCTTAAAGGAGAACTCTCAAGAGGCATCCAAAGACACGTGAGCCCCAAAACTCAAGGTGATTAAACCAATTATTTTCTCACATGAATAATGCTGCTCCTCTGTACATGCCTGGAAATTAGCTGTAAGTTTTATAACATCTGTAGTGTTCTCTAAAATGTGATGAATGTTCATGGATAATCTCTCTTAAAGTAATGTTAGAATTTGGGCATCAAGTGAGAGAAATACTCTTATGAAATGGGTTACAACAGAACACATGACACAGAGATTCCTTGAAACTTGCATTGAAGAACAGTTACATTCGCCCAGAAACGTGACTTACTGCACAAAAGGACGTGCTTTGGGGTGGACTTAGCCATGCTGGGCGGGACTCAATGGCCTCAGAGAGCTTTTTCTGATTCTATTCTCAGAAAATTA